>JAEOAE010000711.1:0-12301 GCA_036365155.1 Meriones psammophilus | reverse complement strand
CAAACTTAAAAACCCTTTAAGAAATGACTAGAGATTAAAAACCCGTTCCAACAAATGATCCTCAGAGCACTTAAAAACTGCTACCAAAGAAATGACTCTAGAGCACTTAAAAACCCGCTTCCAGTAAATGACTCCAGAGAGCACATAAAACCCTTCCAACGAAATGACTCCAGAGCACTAAAACCCTTCAACAAATGACTCGAGCACTCAAAACCACTTCCAACAAATGACTGCAGAGTACTAAAACACGCCTCAATGAAATGACTCCAGAGCACTTAAAACCCGCTTCCAACGAAATCACTCCAGAGCAACTTAAAACCTGCTTCAACGAATGACTAAAGCACAAAAACTCACTTCCAAGAAATGACTCTAGAGCACTTAAAACCAGTTCCAAAGAAATGTTCCTCAGTGACATAAAACCCCTCCCAACAAATGACTCCAGAGCACTTAAAAATTGTTTCAAAAATGACCCAGAGCATTTAAAAACGCTTAAAAGTTAGAGCACTTAAAACCCCTTCAAGAAATGACTCCAAGCACTTAAAAACCGCTTCCAACAAATGACTCAGAGCTTTAAAGTAGCTCAAAAACTGAGACTTAACTCTCCAACAAAGGGACTCCAGAACATTTAAAACAGCTCCAAAGAAATGGACTCAGGATCACTTAAAACCTGCTTCAAGAAATGACTCAGGAGAACTAAAACCTGTTCCAATCTAGAATGACTCAGAGCACTTGAAAACCTCTTCCATCGAAATGACTCAGAGCACAAAAACCCAGTTCCAACGAAATGAATCCAGAGCACATGCAAACCTGCTTCCAAATGAAATGACTCCAGAGCACTTAAAACCTGCTTCCAGCCAAATGACTTTAGAGCACTTAAAAACCCCTTTCCCAAAACAAATGACTCCGGGCACTAAAACCACTTCCAACAAATGACTCTAGAGTACTCAAAACACTTCCAATGAAATGACTCAGAGTACTTAAAAACTGCTTCCCAAAAATGACTCCAGAGTACTCAAAAACACGCTTCAAAAAATGACTCAGAGCACTTAAAAAGCTGACTGTGAGAGATGACTTGGAAGGGCGCCAAAAAACCCAACTAGTGAATGACTCAAGAGCGATTTGAAGCAAACTGTGAACAACCCTAGAGCACTTAAATCCGGCTTCCAAAGAAAGGACACAAGAATATTTAATACCCTGCTTCCAACGAATGACCTAGGATCACTTAAAAACCCGCTTCCAACGAAATGATCCCAGAGCACACTGAAAAACAGCTTCCAACGAAATGACTCCAGAGCACTTTAAAAACCACTTCCAACCAATTGACTAAGAGCATTTTAAAACCTGCTTCAATGAAACGACCCTAGAGCACACATTCCGCCTAATGAAAAACACACCAGAACATTATAACACCGCTTTCCAAAGAAATGACTCCAGGAGCACTTAAAACACGCCTCCAACGAAATGAGCCCCAGAGCACTTAAAAACACAGTTCCAAAGAAATGTTCTCAGTGCACATAAAAACCTGCTTCCAACGAAATGCCTCCAGAGCACTCAAAAACCGTTCCAATGGGAAATGACTCAGAATTTAAAAACCCGCTTTTACAACGAATGAGCCCAGAGCACTTAAAACCGCTCAAAATGAAATGACTCAGAGTACACAAAACACGCTTTCCATTGAAATGACTCCCAGACCACTTTAAAAATCCGCTTCAAAGAAATGACTCCAGAGCACTTAAAAACCCGCCCAAATCTAAATGACTTCAGAGCACTTAAAACCCCCTTCCAACGAATTACTCCAGAGCACTCAAAACCAACTTCCAACGAATGACTCCAGAGTACTCAAAACCACGCTTCCAATGAAATGACTCAGAGTACTTAAAACCTGCTTCCAACGAAATGACTCAGAGCACTTAAAACCTGCTTCCAACGAAATGACTCAAGAGAACTCAAAACCCGCTTCCAACGAAATGAATCAGAGCACTACAACAGTTCCAAGGAAATGTCCTCAGTGCACATAAAAACCCACTTCCAACGCGAAATGACTCAGAGCACTTAAAATCTGCGCTATGAAAGGACTCCACAGCATTAAAAACCCGTAGTAAATGACTTGTGGAGCACTTAAAAACCCCCCTCCAACTTAAATGACTCCAGAGCACTCAAACCAACTCCAACAAAATGACTCAGAGTACTCAAAAACACGCTTCCCAGGATATGACTCCAGAGTACAAAAACCCGCTCCAACTAAATGACTCAGAGAGCACTTAAAAACCCGCTCCAACGGAAATGACTCAAGAGAACTCTAAAACCCGCCTAAAAAATGACTCCAGAGCACATAGAAAACCAGCCTAACGAATGACTCCAGAGCACTTAAAATTCCAAGGAAATGTCCTCAGTGCACATAAAAACCCACTTCCAACGAAATGACTCCAGAGCAGTTAAAATCTGCTTTAACGAAAGGACTCCACAGCACTCAAAACCGCTTCAACTAAATGATCCTAGAGCACTGAAAAAAACAGCTTCAAAGAAATGACCTCAGCACACATAAAACCCACTTTGAACGAAATGATTCGAGCACTTAAACCCTTTCCAACGAAATGACTCCAGAGCACTTAAAACTCCGCTTCCAACAAAATGATTCAAGAGCACTTAAAACCCACTTACAACCAATTGACTAGAGAGCATTTAAGGACACAGAACATTATAAACCGCTTCAAAGAAATGAATTGTAGAACTTGAAAACATGCTGTGAAAAAAGAATCGAGAGCACATAAAACCCTCTTCAAAGAAATGAGCCCAGGCACTAAACCGGCCTGCGACGAATGAGCCGAAAATTAAAACCCAGTTCCAACGAAGTCTCCTCAGTGCACATAAAACCTGCTTCCAATCTAAATGACTCCTGAGCCCTCAAACCCTTCCCGAAGAAATGACTCCAGAACACTACAAAACCGCTTCCAACGCAGTAATGACTTCAGGAGCACTTAAAAACCCCCTTCCAACGAAATGACTCAGAGCACTGTCCAAACCCAACTCAAATAAATGACTCCAAGTACAGAAAAACACGCTCCAATGAAATGACTCAGAGTGCTAAAAACCAGCTAACGAAATGAGTCAAGTGAACTCTAAAACCGCTGTAACGAATGACTCCAGAGCACTTAAAAACCCGTCCAACGAAATGACTCCAGAGCACTTAAAACCCAGTTCAACGAATGTCCTCATTGCACATAAAAACATGCCCAACGAAATGACTCAAGAGCACTTAAAAACCCGCCTCAGCGAAATGACTCCAGAGAGCACTTTAAAACCCAGTTCCAACGAAATGTCCTCATTGCACTTAAAAACCTGCTTCCAAATCTAAATGACTCCAGAGCACTAAAAACCCCCTTAAGAAATGACTCCAGAGCACTTAAAACCCGCTTTCCAACGAAAAATGACTCAGAGCACTTAAAACCCAGTTCAATGAAATGTCCTCATTGCACATAAAACACGCCTAACGAAATGACTAAAGACAAAAACTCACTTCCAAAGAATGACTCAGAGCACTTAAAACCAGTTCCAGAAATGTCCTCAGTGCACATAAAACCCCCTTCCAACAAATGACTCAGAACACTTAAAAACCCTCTTCCAGCGAAATGACTTTAGAGGCACTTAAAACCCCTTCCAACGAAATTACTCCAGAGCACTCAAAAACCAACTTCCAACAAAATGACTCTGAGTACTCAAAGAGACACTTCATGAAATGACTCAAGAGTACTCAAAAACAGGCTACCAATGAAATGGACTCAGAGCACTTAAAACCCGCTTCAAAGAAATGACCTCAAGGAACTCTAAAACAACTGTAAGTATTCAGCATAAAAACTCACTTCCAAAGAAATGACTCTGGAGCACTTAAAAACCCAGTTCCAAGGGAAATGTCCTCAGTGCACATAAAACCCCCTTCCAAATCTAAATGA
Organism: Meriones psammophilus; assembly: GCA_036365155.1. Lineage (NCBI taxonomy): Eukaryota > Metazoa > Chordata > Mammalia > Rodentia > Muridae > Meriones > Meriones psammophilus. The sequence continues at coordinate 8,351 of JAEOAE010000711.1, read as the reverse complement.
CTCCAGAGCACTTAAAAAACCCTCTTCCAAGCGAAATGACTTTGGAGCACTTAAAACCCCCTTCAACGAAATTACTCCAGGCACTCAAAACCAACTTCCAAAATGACTCTTGAGTACTCAAAGACACTTCAAGGAAATGACTCAGAGTACTCAAAAACAGAAGCCAATGAATGACTCCAGAGCACTTAAAAACGGCTTCAAAGAAATGACTCAAGAGAACTCTAAAACACGCTTGTAACTAAATGACTAAAGCACTTAAAACCTCACTTCCAAGAAATGACTCTAGAGCACTTAAAAACCCAGTTCAAGGAAATGTCCTCAGTGCACATAAAAACCCTTCCAAAGAAATGACTCCAGAGTACTTAAAAACCCCTTCCAACGAAATGACTTCAGAGCACTTAAAAAACCCCTTCCAACGAAATTACTCCACTCAAAAACCAACTTCCAAACAAAAATGACTCTTGAGTACTAAAGAGACGCTTCCAAGGAAATGACCTAGAGTACTCAAAACAGGTTTCAACTAAATGACTCCAGAGCACTCCAAACCCACCCAAATAAATGACTCCAGAGTACAGAAAAACACGCTCCAATGAAATGACTCCAGAGTACTTAAAAACCCGCCTAAATCTAAACAGAGTCAAGAACTCTAAAACCTGTCTTTCCAACTAAATGACCTAGAGCACTTAAAACCCGCTTTCAAATCTAAATGACTCCAGAGCACTTAAAACCCAGTTCCAACGAAATGAATCCAGAGCACTTGCACCCGCCTAAACACGAGTCAAGGGAACTCCAAAACCCGCCTAAATGACTCCAGAGCACTTAAAAACCCGCTTCCAAAGAAATGACTCCAGAGCACTTAAAAACCCGCCCAACGAAATGTCCTCAGAGCACTTAAAAACCCGTCCAAATCTAAATGACTCCAGAGCACTTAAAAACCCCTTCCAAAGAAATGACACCAAAACACTTAAAAACCTCCTTGACAAAGAAATGAAATGACTCCAGAGTACTTAAAAACAGGCTTCCAATGAAATGACTCCAGAGCACTTAAAAACCCAGTTCCAAAGAAATGTCCTCAAGAGCACATAAAACCCGCTCCATCTAAATGACTAAAGCACTTAAAAACTTACTTCCAAAGAAATGACTTAGAGCACTTAAAACCCAGTTCCAAGGAAATGTCCCTAGCAAACATAAAACCTTCCAAAGAAATGACTCCAGAGCACTTAAAACCCTTTCCAACGAAATGACTTCAGAGCACTTAAAAAACCCCTTCCAACGAAATTACTCCAGAGCACTCAAAAACAACTTCCAACAAATGAGACTCTTGAGTACTAAAGAGACGCCTCTGCTGAAATGACTCCAGAGTACTCAAAAACAGGCTTCCAAATGAAATGACTCCAGAGCACTTAAAAACCCGCTCCAAAGAAATGACTCAAGAGAACTCTAAAACCCGCTCCAATCTAAATGATCCTAGAGCAATGAAAAAACAGCCTAAATGAAATGACCCCAGAGCACTTTAAAAACCACTCCAACCAATTGACTAAGAGCATTTTAAAACCTGCTTCCAATGAAACGAACGACCCTAGAGCACTTAAATCCCGCTTCCAACGAAAACGCACCAGAACATTATAACACCGCCTCCAAAAAAATGACTCAGAGCACTTTAAAAACACGCCTAAATCTAAAAGAATCCAGAGCACGAAAAACCCTCTTCCAAAGAAATGAGCCAAGAACACTTAAAAACCCAGTTCCAACGAAATGTCCTCAGTGCACATAAAAACCCGCCTAAATCTAAATGACTCCAGAGCACTTAAAACTTGCTTCCAAATCTAAATGCCTCCAGAACACTCAAAACCAACTTCCAATCAAATGACTCCAGAGGACTCAAAAAGACGCCCAACGAAATGACTCCAGAGCACTTAAAACCTACTTCCAAGTAAATGTCCTCAGTGCACACAAAAACCGCTCAAATGAAATGACTCCTGGAGCACTTAAAAACCCGCTCCAAAGAAATGACTCCAGAACACTCAAAACTAACTCATCAAATGACTTCAGAGCACTCAAAAGAACTTCCATCAAATGACTCCAGAGTACTTAAAAGACGCTTCCAAGGAAATGACTCCAGAGTACTCAAAAATAGGCTTCCAATGAAATGACTCAAGACCACTTAAAACCCGTCTAAAGAAATGACTCCAGAGCACTTTAAAAACCCGCCCAACGAAATGAATTCAGAGCACTTAAAACCCCCTTCCAATCAAAAATGACTTCCAGAACACTAAAACCAACTTCCAAGGAAATGACTCCAGAGTACTCAAAAACAGGCCCAATGAATGACTCAAGAGCACTTAAAAACCCGCTTCAAAGAAAAGACTGCAGAGAACTCTAAACCTCGCCTAAATCTAAATGACTCAGAGAACTTAAAAACCCCTTCCAACGAAATGACTCCAGAACACTCAAACCAACTTCCAACAAATGACTCCAGAGTACTAAAACACGCTTTCCAATGAAATGACTTCAGAGCACTTAAAAACCTGTTTTCAACGAAATGACTCCAGAGAACTTAAAAACCGCTCCAACGGTAAATGACTCAAGGGAACTTAAAACCCGCCTAACGAAATGACTCCAGAGCACTTAAAACCCAGTTCCAAGGAAATGTCCTCAGTGCACATAAAAACCCGCTTCAACCCAAATCACTCCAGAGCACTGTAAAAATCGCCTAAATCAAATGAATCCAGAGCACTTAAAAACTCACTTCCAACGAATGAGTCTAGAGCACTTAAAAACCCAGTCCAACGAAATGACCTAAGAGCACTTAAAACCCCTTCCAGCTAGAAATGACTCCAGAGCACTTAAAACCAATCAACCAACAAACACCCAGAGCACTGTAAAATCTGCTTCCAAACGAAAGGAAAAACTCAGCACTTAAAAAACCCAGTTCCAACAAAATGACCTCAGTGCACTTAAAAACCCCTTCCAACGAAATGACTCAAGAACACTTAAAACCAACTTCCAACAAAATGACTCCAGAGCACCTAAAAACCAACTCCAACAAATGACCTAACAGCACTTAAAAGACGCTCTAATCTAAATGACTCCAGAGCACTTAAAAATCCGCTTCAAAGAAATGAACTTAAAACCCGAACGAATGAGCCCAGAGCACTTGAAAACCCGCTTATAAAGAAAGGAGCCTAAGAGCACTTGAAAACCCGCTTCCAACGAAATGAGCCCAGAGCACTTGAAAACCCGCTTATAACGAAATGAGCCAAGAGCACTTGAAACCCGCTTTCTAACCAAATGAGCCCAGAGCACATGAAAAACCCGCACAGAGCACTTGAAACCCGCCTCAACGAATGAGCCCAGAGCACTTGAAAACCCGCTTAAAACTAAATGAGCCCAGAGCACTTGAAACCCGCTCAACGAATGAGCCCAGAGCACTTGAAAACCCGCCTAAACGAAATGATCCCAGAGCACTTGAAAACCCGCTTTCCAACGAAATGAGCCCAGAGCACTTGAAAACCCGCTTCAACGAAATGAGCCCAGAGCACTGAAAACCCGCCTAAACGAAATGAGCCCAGAAAAATTGAAAACCTGCTTAAAAGAAATGAGCCCAGAGCACTTGAAAACCCGCTCAACTAAATGAGCCCAGAGCACTTGAAAACCCGCCTAAACGAAATGAGCCCAGAGCACTGAAAAACCCGCTCCAACGAAATGAGCCCAGAGCACTTGAAAACCGCCTAAAAAAAATGATCCCAGAGCACTTGAAAACCCGCTTCCAACGAAATGAGCCCAGGGTATTTGAAACCCGCTTCAACGAAATGAGCCCAGAGCACTTGAAAACCCGTCTAACGAAATGAGCCCAGAGCACTTGAAAACCCGGGCTTCCAATCTAAATGAGCCCAGAGCACTTGAAAACTCTAATCCAACGAAATGAGCTCAGGGCACTGAAAAACCCAGTTCCAAATGCCTCAAAATGAGCTCAGAGCACTTGAAAACCCGCTCAAAGAAATGAGCCCAGAGCACTTGAAAACCTGCTTCCAATGAAATGAGCCCAGAGCACTTGAAAACCCGCTTCCAACGAAATGAGCCCAGGCACTTGAAAAACCTGTTTCCAACGAAATGAGTCCAGGGCACTTGAAAAACCCGCTTCAAAGAAATGAGCCCAGAACACTTGAAAACCCGCTTCCAAATCTAAATGAGCCCAGAGCACTTGAAACCCGCTTCCAAAGAAATGAGCCCAGAGCACTTGAAAACCCGCTCCAAATCTAAATGAGCCCAGAGCACTTGAAACCCGCTTAACGAAATGAGCCCAGGGCACTTGAAAACCCGCTTAAATGAAATGAGCCCAGAGCACTTGAAAACCCGCTTCCAATGAAAATGAGCCCAGAGCACTTGAAACCCGCTTCCAAAATCTAAATGAGCCCAGAGCACTTGAAAACCCGCTTCCAACGAAATGAGCCCAGAGCACTTGAAAACCCGCTTCCAAACGAAATGAGCCCAGAGAACTTGAAACCCGCTTCCAACGAAATGAGCCCAGAGCACTTGAAAACCCGCTTAAATCGAAATGAGCCCAGACTACTTGAAAACCCGCCTAAACGAAATGAGCCCAGAGCACTTGAAAACCCGCTTCCAACGAAATGAGCCCAGGGCACTTGAAAACCCGCTTCAACGAAATGAGCCAGGGCACTTGAAAACCCGCTTCAACGAAATGAGCCCAGAGCACTTGAAACCCGCTCCAACGAAATGAGCCCAGAGCACTTGAAAACCCGCTTGAACGAAATGAGCCCAGAGAGCACTTGAAACCCGCTTAATCGAAATGAGCCCAGAGCACTTGAAACCCGCTTTCAAACGAAATGAGCCCAGAGCACTTGAAAACCCGCTTCAACGAAATGAGCCCAGAGCACTTGAAAACCCGCCTCAAACGAAAAAGCCCAGAGGCACTTGAAAACCCGCCTAAAACGAAATGAGCCCAGAGCACTTGAAAACCCGCTTCAACGAAATGAGCCCAGAGCACTTGAAAACCCGCTTCAACGAAATGAGCCCAGAGCACTTGAAAACCCCGCCTAAACGAAATGAGCCCAGAGCACTTGAAAAAACCCGCGAGCCCACTTAAAACTCTGGAAAATGAGCCCAGAGCACTTGAAAACCCGCCTAAACGAAATGAGCCCAGAGCACTTGAAAATGCTTCCAACGAAATGAGCCCAGAGCACTTGAAAACCCGCCTAAACGAAATGAGCCCAGAGCACTTGAAAACCCGCTTCCAACGAAAATGAGCCCAGGCACTTGAAAACCCGCTTAACGAAATGAGCCCAGGCACTTGAAAACCCGCTTAAATCTAAATGAGCCCAGAGCACTTGAAAAAAACCCGCCTAACGAAATGAGCCCAGAGCAACTTGAAACCCGCTTTCAACGAAATGAGCCCAGGCACTTGAAAAACCCGCTCCAACTAAATGAGCCCAGGGCACTTGAAAACCCGCTTAAAACGAAATGAGCCCAGAGCACTTGAAAACCCGCCTAACGAAATGAGCCCAGGGCACTTGAAAACCCGCCCAAACGAAATGAGCCCAGGGCACTTGAAACCCGCTTCCAACGAAATGAGCCCAGGGCACTTGAAAACCCGCTTAAACCCGCAACGAAATGAGCCCAGAGCACTTGAAAACCCGCTTCCAACGAAATGAGCCCAGGGCACTTGAAAACCCGCTCCAACGAAATGAGCCCAGAGCACTTGAAAACCCGCCGCCAACGAAATGAGCCCAGGGCACTTGAAACCCGCTCAACGAAATGAGCCCAGGGCACTTGAAAACCCGCTTCAAATGAAATGAGCCCAGGGCACTTGAAAAACCCGCTCCAACGAAATGAGCCCAGAGCACTTGAAAACCCGCTTTCCTAAATGAGCCCAGGCACTTGAAACCTGTCTCCAACGAAATGAGGCCAGAGCACTTGAAAACCCGCTCTAACGAAATGAGCCCAGAGCACTTGAAAACCCGCTCAAAGAAATGAGCCCAGAGCACTTGAAAACTGGCCTAAAAAGAAATGAGCTCAGAGCACTTGAAAACCCGCTTCAAATCGAAATGAGCCCAGAGCACTTGAAAACCCGCTTCCAAACGAAATGAGCCCAGAGCACTTGAAAACCCGCCTCCAACGAAATGAGCCCAGAGCACTTGAAAACCCGCCTAAAACGAAATGAGCCCAGGGCACTTGAAAAACCCGCCTAACGAAATGAGCCCAGAGCACTTGTAAAACCCGCCAAAAAATGATCCCAGAGCACTTGAAAACCTGCTTCAACGAAATGAGCCCAGGCACTTGAAAACCCGCCTAACGAAATGAGCCCAGAGCACTTGAAAACCCGCTTCCAACAAATGAGCCCACACTTGAAAACCCGCTTCCAACGTAAATGAGCCCAGAGCACTTGAAAACCCGCCCAACGAAATGAGCCCAGAGCACTTGAAAACCCGCTTCCAAATAAATGAGCCAGGGCACTTGAAAACCCGCCTCCAACTAAATGAGCCCAGAGCACTTGAAAAACCCGCTTCCAACTAAATGAGCCCAGAGCACTTGAAAACCCGCCTCCAACGAAATGAGCCCAGAGCACTTGAAAACCCGCTAGAACGAAATGAGCCCAGAGCACTTGAAAACCCGCTTCCAACGAAATGAGCCCAGAAAACCCGTGCACTTGAAACCCGCTTCCAAATCTAAATGAGACCAGAGCACTTGAAAACCCGCCTGTTCGAAATGAGCCCAGAGCACTTGAAAACCCGCTTCAACGAAATGAGCCCAGAGCACTTGAAAACCCGCCTCCAACGAATGAGCCCAGAGTACTTGAAAACCCGTTCCAACGAAATGAGCCCAGGCACTTGAAAACCCGTCAACGAAATGAGCCCAGAGCACTTGAAAACCCGCTTCCAACAAAATGAGCCCAGAGCACTTGAAACCCTGCTTCAACGAAATGAGCCCAGAGCACTTAAAAACCCGCCTAAACGAAATGAGCCCAGAGCACTTGAAACCCGCTTAAAAAATGAGCCCAGAGCACTTGAAAACCCGCTCAATGAAAATGAGCCCAGGGCACTTGAAAACCGCTCAAACGAATGAGCCTAGAGCACTTGAAAACCCCGCCTAACGAAATGAGCCCAGGGCACTTGAAAACCCGCCCAACGAAATGAGCCCAGGGCACTTGAAAACTGCCTAACGAAATGAGCCCAGAGCACTTGAAAACCCGCCCAACGAAATGAGCCCAGGCACTTGAAAACCCGCCTCCAACGAAATGAGCCCAGAGCATTTGAAAACCCGCCTCCAACGAAATGAGCCCAGGGCACTTGAAACCCGCCTAACGAAATGAGCCCAGAGCACTTGAAAACCCGCTCTAACGAAATGGAGCCCAGAGCACTTGAAACCCGCTTCCAACGAAATGAGCCCAGGGCACTTGAAAACCCGCCTCCAACGAAATGAGCCCAGAGCACTTGAAAACCCGCTTCCAACGAAATGAGCCCAGGCACTTGAAAACCCGCTTCCAACGAAATGAGCCCCAGAGCACTTGAAAACCCGCTCAAATTAAATGAGCCCAGAGCACTTGAAAACCCGCCTAACGAAATGAGCCCAGGCACTTGAAAAACCGCTTCCAACGAAATCAGCCCAGGGCATTTGAAACCCGCCTCCAACGAAATGAGCCCAGAGCACTTGAAAACCTGCTCAACGAAATGAGCCCAGAGCCCTTGAAAACCGCCAACGAAATGAGCCCAGAGCACTTGAAAACCCGCTTCCAACGAAATGAGCGCAGGGCACTTGAAACCCGCTTCCAACGAATGAGCCCAGACTTGAAAACTCCGCTTCAACTAAATGAGCCTAGGCACTTGAAACCCACTTCAACTAAATGAGCCCAGAGCACTTGAAAACCCGCTTAACGAAATGAGCCTAGGCACTTGAAACCCAAGCTTCAACAAAATGAGCCCAGAGCACTTGTAAAACCCGCTCAACGAAACACCCTAGAGCACTTGAAAACTGCTTCCAACGAATGAGTCGCAGAGCACTGATTAACCGCCTAAATCTAAAAGAGCCTAGAGCACTTGGAAACCCGCCTAAAGAAAATGGAGCCTAGAGCACTTGAAAACCCGCCTAAACTAAATGATCCCAGAGCACTTTAAACCCGCTCAGTATACTGAGCCCAGAGCACTTGAAAACCCGGCTTCCAACGAATAGATTTACACTTGAAAACCCGCTCTAACGAAATGAGCCCAGAGCACTTGAAAACCGCCTAACGAAATGAGCCCAGAGCACTTGAAACCCGCTTAAACGAAATGAGCCAGAGCACTTGAAAACCCGCTCAACGAAATGAGCCCAGAGCACTTGAAAACCCGCCTAAA
>JAEOAE010003216.1:0-10271 GCA_036365155.1 Meriones psammophilus | reverse complement strand
TTATTTCTGACTGATTTATTTTGTAATTAGAATATTAATAGTATCAGGGAAGTTAATACGTGTTTACAATGAGTAACAGTATTTCTCATACTTTATGAGAGAACATCTTGTGACTTGGTTAAACAAGATCTGGATATCCTGAGCATTCCATGTAATATTTTAATAATGTGCTACCCCAGTGGAATCATCACAGATTACCAACAAAATAATACTGATAAACATAAGGTGGTCTTTGCAAAGAGACAAAGATGCTTCAGTGTATGAGTAAAACACTTTAAGACTTTTGAAATTAATGGGTTTCAAGTGACTACCTTAATCAGGGTTACTCTTGTTGTGATGATCAAAGACAAGTTGGGGAGGAAAGGGTTTATCTAGCTTACATTTCCATAGCACTGTTCATTATCAAAGAAAGTCAAACAGGAATTTCAACTGGGCAGGGCCTTGGAAGCAGGAGGTTATGCAGGGGACATGGAAGAGTTAGTTTTGCTTGCTGGCTTGCTCCCCATTGTTTTCTGAGCCTCCTTTCTTTCTTTTATTATTTAATATTTACTTGCTTATGTAATTTACATCCCAGTTGAAGACACCTCCCACCTCTCCTCCTAATACCACAGTACCTCTCATATGCTCCTCCTTATTCTACAGAATAGGGGAACCCTGTAACCCATGCACCCCAGCTCTTATAGTCACAAGAGACTGCAATTGTTTTCGTTCTCTGTGGGCTGGTGAGGCAGTCGGGGGAAGTTATCAAAAGCAGGCAAAAGAGGACATTTCAGAGACAGCCACTGATATGCTCCTCTTATTAGTGTACCCACATGAACTCTGAGCTTTCCATGGGTACATATAGTTAGAAGACCTAGGTCCAGTCAGTGCATAGTTTTTGGTTGGTGCTTAGGTCTCCACAGGCCACTCTGGGCCCTGTTCAATCAGCACTATTTTTCTTGTGGGGCTCTTGTCCTGTAATCATTATCACCCACTTTCCCATTAGACCCTTTTTGCTCCCTCCAATGTTTGGCTGTGAAGCTCAGCAAATTTTTGAACCATTACTGGGTGGAGACTCTCAGAAGACAACTTGATAGGCTTTCGTGTGCAAGCAGAGCACAGTATTGTTAACAGTGTTAGATGTTGTTAGCTTTCTTTATTTCATTTGGCTAGGCATTGGTTGGAATTTCTCTTGATCTATCTCTTCTATCTTTGGCTCTACAGGTCTTGTAGAAAAGGTAAGCTTGGGATCTCCAAGATGGCAGCGAGCAGAGCGCACCGTTTTGGAGAGGCAGAAGACATGAATCTCCGTAATTGGTGAGTGGAGAGTCAATCAAAGCTAGAATTTGGACTGTGGGGCTTTCTAAAGGAGAGGGGCCACCACAGAAGCGTGGAGTGCTAGTAGATTTAGATCAGGCACGGACTTCTCCGGGAAGGAAATAGGGCGCTTCCCTTGCCCGGGAAACCCGCACACAGCACCAGGCAGCTGAGCACAAATCTCACATCCAGGATATCAAGGCAGCAGAGACAGTGCTCCGGGCCCCTTACAGCAGCTGTCTGCTGTAACCACCCGTTGAACACCCAACCCCTCCTGGGACACGTCCCACTCAGGGTCCTCCGGTCCCGAGAATAGCCCCCTCCCCCATCCCGCTGACTTGATCCTGCGGCTTAGACCACAGCAGGAAGTGCAGCGGAGCTCACGCCCCAAGTGGCCAGAGCACAATAACCCCAGAAACCTCCTCACACGAGGAGCGCAGGCCCAATCACAGAGCTCCAACTACTGAGCCCTAACCACAGAGACTCAGTTCCACAATACAATTCTTCCTGGATACCAAAGCCGCAAAGCTCAGTGCCTGGGACCCAAGACGGGCAGAGGCAGGGCACCAGACCCCGCAGCCGCAGCGGAGAGCAGTAATGGCCTGCTGAATGCCACGACTCAGAGGAAAACACACCCAACCTAGAGCCCCCTCGCCGAGCTCTTGACCCGCAGAACACACTTCCCACTACCACCACCACCCAGCTCTACAGGAGTGCACGCACCGCCGAAACTCCACCCCGCCAGAGCGCACGCCCAATACAGTGCTATCCACAGAGACTCAGACCCACAGTACAACCCGTCCCAGATCCCAAGCCTGCAAGTGGCAGCACAGACTACACAGGGCTGCCCAGCCAGTGACTGTATGGGCCACCCAACCCCTCAGTGGCAGAAAACCAGCTGAATAGACACTAAAGACCAGCAGACCGGTAAAATCAATACGCGCACGCATTCTTCAACAGCGCTTGCGATCCCTTAGCGCCTGCAACAACTTCAGTGCCTGCAAAGCACCCCTCTCACACACTGAAGGCCTCTTCATTCACCAACACCCTGTCCCTTAGGACACACCCACAAGCACACGCTCAAACACACGCTACCCCACACTTGCCCTTCTGCGCCTGCGAACTTTCCTTCTACAGGTATAGCTGAATAACCAACGCACACACTGAAACCACTAGACCTCACTAGACCTTCATTTTCCTGAAGAATTCTCCAGATACCAGAGAAAAACCAGTCTGACCTGCAGAATCCAGGAACAGACAGTGAACACGACAGATAACCAAATGGCCAGAGGACGGCGAAAGAACACAACCAAAGCAAATCATGATATCATGGCTTCACCGGAAACCTCCAAAATTATTGGACACTCCAACTCAGCAGAAACAGAAAAAGAAAATGATTTTAAAGCTATGATTATCCAGTTATTTGAGGCACATAAAGAAGAAACCAAAAAATCTCTCAGAGAAATAGTCATAGAGATTCAAACAGTTAAAGAGGATACAAAAAATCCCTTAACGAGTTGGCCTCCCAAATAGAAACAAAGACAAACGAGGTGAACGAAGAAGCTCTTAAAGAAATACATGCAAATAGAGCCAAACAATTGGAGGCAGAAGCAGAGGCACTAAGAGAGGAAACAAACAAAAAAATACAGTCCATCTTGGAGACACAGGAATCCACACTCAAACAGATGAAGGAAATGTTGCAAGACATGAAAACAGAATTAGAATCAATAAAGAAAACACAAACTGAGAAAACCCTGGAACTTAAGAACTTAGAGAAAAGAGAAGGAATCTCAAAGGTAAGCATCACTAATAGAATTCAAGAGATGGAAGAGAGAATCTCAGGTGCTGAAGATACACTCACAGAAATTGATACTTCTCTCAAAGCAAAAATAAAATCAGAAAAACCCCAAACACAAACCATCCAAGAAATCAAGGATGCCATGAAAAGGCAAAATATAAGAATAATAGGAATTGAAGAAGAAGAGGAGTACAGGTTACAAGGTCCAGAAAATATTTTCAAGAAAATCATAGAAGAAAATTTTCCCAAACTAAAGAAAGAGATGTCCACAAACATACAAGAGGCCTACAGAACACCAAATAGACTAGACCAGAGAAGAAACTCCTCACGCCACATCATAGTCAAAACACTTAATCTACAGAACAAAGAAAAGATACTAAAAGCAGCAAGGGAAAAAGGCCAAGTAACATATAAAGGCAAACCTATCAGAATCACACCAGACTTCTCATCAGAAACTATGAAAGCCAGAAGAGCCTGGGGAGAGATCATGCAGGCCCTAAAGGACCACAGGTGCCAACCTAGACTACTTTACCCAGCAAAGCTTTCAATCAACATAGATGGAGAAAATAAAATATTCCACAACAAAACTAAATTTAAGCAATATTTGAACAGCAACCCAGCCCTACAGAAGATACTAGAAGGAAAATTCCAATCCAATGAAAACAAATACACCCAAGAAAACATAGGTTAAAGATATTTTCCAACAAAAGTCAAAAGCAAACAAGCAATGATCCACAGTAACATCGCCAACTCCACAATAATAGGAAATAACATTCAATGGTCATTAATATCTATCAACATCAATGGACTCAACTCTCCAATAAAAAGACACAGACTAACAGAATGGGTGCGGAAACAGGATCCAACAGTCTGCTGCATCCAAGAAACACACCTAAGCAACAAAGATAAACATTACCTCAGAGTAAAACGCTGGAAAACAGTTTTTCAAGTAAATGGACCCAAAAAACAAGCAGGAGTGGCTATCCTAATAACTAATAAAATAGATTTTCAACCAAAACTAATCAAAAAGACATAGAGGGGCACTACATTTTTTCATCAAAGGAAAAATTCACCAAGAAGACATCACAATTCTAAACATCTATGCCCCAAATACAAGAGCACCCACATTCATAAATGAAACATTATTAAAGCTTAAACCACACATTGATGGCAATACCTAATAGTGGGTGACTTCAACACCCCACTCTCACCAAGGGACAGATCAACTAGACAGAAACCAAATAGGGAAATAAAAGCACTTACAGAGTCCCTAAATCAAATGGACCTAATAGAGACGCTACAGATCTTTCCACCCAAACTCAAAAGACTATACCTTCTTTTTCAGCACCTCATGGAACCTTCTCCAAAATAGACCATATAGTTGGTCACAAAGCAAGCCTCAACAGATATAAAAAGATTGAGATAATCCCTTGTATTCTATCGGACCACCATGGACTAAAGCTGGACATCAATAACAATGGAAACAACAAAAAGCCGACACGCACATGGAAACTGAACAACTTGCTACTCAATGACAGCTGGGTTAAGGAAGAAATAAAGAAAGAAATTAAAGACTTCTTAGAATTCAATGAAAATGAAGGCACAACATACCCAAATTTATGGGACACATTGAAAGCGGTGCTCAGAGGAAAATTTATAGCACTAAGTGCCTGCAAGAAGAAATTTATAACATCACATAGAAGTAACTTAATGGCCCAACTGAAAACCCTAGAAAAAAAAGAAGCAGATACACCCAAGAGGAGCAGAAGGCTGGAAATAATCAAACTCAGGGCTGAAATCAATCAATTAGAAACAAATAAAACTATTCAAAGAATCAATGAAACAAAAAGCTGGTTCTTTGAGAAAATCAACAAGATAGACAAACCCTTAGCCAAGCTAACTAAAAAGCAGAGAGAATCTATCCAAATCAGCAAAATCAGAAATGAAAAGGGGGACATAACTTCAGACACTGAAGAAGTTCAAACAATCATTAGGTCATACTACAAAAGCCTATATGCCACAAAATTTGAAAATTTAAACGAAATGGACAATTTTCTTGATAGATTCCATCTACCAACATTAAGTCAAGATCAGATAGAAAGACTGAATAGACCTATATCCCCAAGGAAATTGAAACAGTCATTCACAGCCTCCCTCCAAAAAAAAAGCCCTGGGCCAGATGGTTTCAGCGCAGAATTCTACCAGACCTTCAAAGAAGTGCTAATACCAATTCTCCTCAAACTATTCCACAAAATAGAAACAGAAGGAACATTACCAAACTCATTCTATGAAGCAACAGTTACCTTGATACCCAAATCACACAAAGACCCAACAAAAAAAGAGAACTTTAGACCTATCTCTCTTATTAATATTGATGCAAAAATACTCAATAAAATACTTGCAAACCGAATCCAAGAACACATCAAAGATATCATCCATCATGACCAAGTAGGCTTCATCCCAGGCATGCAAGGGTGGTTCAACATACTGAAATTCATCAATGTAATCCACCACATAAACAAACTGAAGGAGAAAAACCACATGATCATCTCCTTGGATGCCGAAAAAGCATTTGACAAAGTCCAACACCCATTCATGTTTAAAGTATTGGAGAGATCAGGGATACAAGGCACATACTTAAACATAGTAAAGGCAATATACAACAAGCCTACAGCCAACATCAAACTCAATGGAGAGAAACTTAAATCAATCCCACTAAAATCAGGGACAAGACAAGGCTGCCCACTCTCTCCATATCTCTTCAACATAGTACGTGAAGTCTTAGCCAGAGCAATAAGACAACTAAAGGAGATCAAGGGGATACAAATTGGAAAGGAAGAGGTCAAAGTGTCACTATTCGCAGATGATATGATAGTATACATGAGTGACCCCAAAAATTCAACCAGAGAACTCCTTCAGCTGATAAACACCTTCAGCAAAGTGACTGGATACAAAGTCAACTCAAAAAAATCAGAAGCCCTCCTGTATACCAAAGACAAAAGGGCCGAGAAAGAAATTAGGGAAACAACACCCTTCACAATCGCCACTAATAACATAAAGTACCTTGGGGTGACACTAACCAAGCAAGTGAAAGACCTGTTTGAGAAAAACTTCAAGTCTCTGAAGAAAGAAATTGAGGAAGATCTCAGAAGATGGAAAGATCTCCCGTGCTCATGGATTGGTAGGATTAACATTGTGAAAATGGCCATCCTGCCAAAAGCAATCTACAGATTTAATGCAATTCCCATCAAAATACCAACTCAATTCTTTTCAGACCTTGAAAAAAAGATTCTCAGCTTCATATGGAGAAACAAAAAACCTAGAATCTCCAAAACAACCCTATACAACAACAGATCATCTGGAGGTATCTCCATTCCCGATCTCATGCTGTACTATAGAGCAATAGTAATAAAAACTGCATGGTATTGGCATCAAAACAGAAAGGAGGATCAATGGAACCGAATTGAAGACCCAGAAATAAACCCACGTACCTATGAATACTCAATTTTTTGACAAAGCAGCCAAAACCACTCAATGGAAAAAAAGATAGCATCTTCAACAGATGGTGCTGGTCTAATTGGATGTCTACATGCAGAAAAATGAAAATAGATCCACATTTATCACCCTGCACAAAACTAAAGTCCAAGTGGATCAAAGACCTAAACATAAAACCAGATACGCTAAATCTGTTAGAAGAAAAATTAGGGAACAGCCTAGAACTCATTGGCACAGGAGACAACTTCCTGAACAGAACTCCAACAGCACAGGCTTTAAGAGCAACAATCAATAAATGGGACCTCATGAAACTGAAAAGCTTCTGTAAAGCAAAGGACACCGTCATCAAAACAAAACGACTGCCTACAGATTGGGAAAGAATCTTCACCAACCCTCTATCTGACAGAGGGCTAATATCCAGTATATATAAAGAACTAAAGAAGCTGAAAAGCAGCAAAACAAGTAATCAAATTAAAAAATGGGGAACGGAGCTAAACAGAGAATTCTCTGTAGAGGAATATAGAATGGTAGAGAAACACTTGAAGAAATGCTCAACCTCATTAGCCATTAGGGAAATGCAAATCAAAACGACCCTAAGATTTCACCTTACACCCATCACACCCAAGATCAGAATGGCCAAGATGAAAAACACAAATGACAACACATGTTGGAGAGGTTGTGGAGAAAGGGGAACCCTCCTCCACTGCTGGTGGGAATGTTATCTGGTACAACCACTTTGGAAGTCAATCTGGCGCTTTCTCAGACAATTAGGAATAGCGCTTCCTCAAGATCCAGCTATACCACTGCTAGGCATATACCCAAAATTTGCTCAAGTACACAATAAGGATGTTTGCTCAACCATGTTTGTAGCAGCTTTATTTGTAATAGCCAGAACCTGGAAACAACCCAGATGTCCATCAACGGAGGAATGGATACAGAAATTGTGGTATTTCTACACAATGGAATACTACTCAGCAATCAAAAAGGAGGAAATCATGAAATTTGCAGGCAAATGGTGGGATCTAGAAAAGATCATTCTGAGTGAAGTATCCCAGAAGGAGAAAGACAAACATGGAATATACTCGCTTATATAGACCTAAAAGATAGGATAAACATAATGAAATCTATACACCTAAAGAAGATAATCAAGAAAGCAGACATGGGGTATGATGATCTATCCTCATTTAGAAAGACAAATGGGATATGCATTGAACGTATGACAGGAGTCTACTGCAGAAAGCATCTGAAAGACTCTACCTAGCAGTGCTCCAAAATAGATACTAAGACTCACAACCAAACCTTCGGCAGAGTGCAGGGAATCATATGAAAGAAGGGGAGTTTGATTTGGAAAGGATAGGAGCTCCACAAGGACCAAACGTATCTGGGCACAGGGTCTTTTCTGAGATGGATACTCAACCAAAGTCCATGAGAGGATAAAACCTAGAACCTCCGCTCAGATGTGACCCGTGATAGCTCCGTAATCAATTGGTTTCCCATAGTAAGAGGAACAAGGACTATTTCTAACATGAACTCAATGACTGGCTCTTTGACCTCCCCACCTCCCAAGGGAGGAGCAGTACTGTTAGGCCACAGAGGAGGACTTTGCAGCCAGTCTGGAAAATACCTTACAAAAGCGAGTCATATGAAAGGGGAGGAGGTCCTCCCCTATTAGTGGACTTGGAAAGGGACAGGGAGGAGATGAGGGACGGAGGGTGGGATTGGGGAGGGAATGAGGGATACAGCTGGGATACAGAATTAACAAAATGTAACTAATGAGAAAAATAAAATTATGGAAAAAAAAAAAGAACATAGGTGAAAAAAAAAAAAAAAAAGAAAGGGTAAGCTTTGGATCAAAGTTTTTGTGGTTTAGTTTGTCTTTTCCTTTTTCCACTAGGAGTCTTGTCTTGTTAGAGGGTATACTCTTCAGTTTCCCTGCTCTTCGGAGTTTCAGTTAGAGTCCATCTCATATCTTTCCAGATGCCCATTCTGAGTTAGGTCTCCAGATTGTCACAGAACTGCCCCAACCCATCATTTCTCTTCTCTGTAGGCCTTCTGTCCCACCCTGATCTCCACAGGTCTGATCTCCATTCTTATTTCTCTTTGTGCTCCCTCTTCTACCTTGTTCTCACGCTTCAACCACTACTTCTGTCGATTCTATTCCCCTTCTGAGTCAGATTTAAGTGTCCTCCTTTTGATAGCCCTTGTTAATCACCTTCTTGGTGTCTGTGCACTGTAGTATGTCTATACTGTACTGTATGACTAAAATATGCTTATAAGTGAGCATACACCACGTGTGTCATTCTTGGTTGGTGTTAGCTCATTCAGGAAGATCTTTTCTAGTTCCAACCACTTGCCTGCAAATTTCATGATTTCCTTGGTTTTAATGGCTGTGTAGTATTCATATTGTAACTGTACCAGCTTCTTTAACTATACTTCTGTTGAGGGATGTATAGGTTGGTTCTGGTTATTGTTATCACAAAGAAAGTGGCTATGAACATGGTTGAGCAAATATCCTTGTGTGGTGGAGCATCTTTTGGGGGTATGCCCAGGAGTGGTATATTCAGGTGTTGAGGTAGAGCTATTCAAATTTTTCTGAGAAAATGCCACATTGATTGCCAGAGGGTTGAACACTTTGCACTCTCACCAACAATGAAGGAATGTTCCCCTTTTCCATAAACTTGCCACTATGGTCTGTCAGTTGAAATTTTTTTAATTATTATTTCTTATATTTATTACAGTTTATTCACTTTGTATCCCAGCCAGAGCCCCATCCCCCAACACTTCCTAATCCCACGCTCCCTCCCTCTCTTTCTCCTATGCCTCTCCCCCAGTCCCATGATAGGGGAGGACTTCCTCCTCTTCCATCTGACCCTAGTCTATCAGGTCTCATCAGGACTGGCTTCATTGTCTTCCCCTGTGGACTGGTAAGGATGTTCCCCTCTCAGGTGGAAATGATCAAAGAGCTAGCCCGTGAATTCATGTCAGAGATAGTCCCTAATCCTATTATTGGAGAACCCTCTTGGACAATGAACTGCCAAGGGCTAATTCTGTGCAAGGGTTCTAGGTTATCTCCATGCATGGTCCTTTTTGGACTACCAGTCTCAGAAAAGACAATTGTTCCAAGATTTTTTGGTTCTGTTACTCTCCTTGTAGAGCTCTTGTTCCCTCCAGATCTTTCATCTCTGCTCTCTGCCTTCTTTCATAGGATTCCCTGCACTCTGCCCAAAGTTTGGCATATGCTGAGACTCTTTGTCATTTGAGTTTTTTTTGTTTGTTTGTTTGTTTTTTTTTTTTTTTTTTTTCATCTTAGCTATTCTGACAATGGTAAAATGGAATCTCAGAGTCATTTAAATTTGCATTTCCTTGATTGATAAAGACATTCAACATTTATTCAAGTGCTTCTTGGCCATTTGATATTCCACTGCTGAAAATTCTTTGTTTAACTATGTACCTGACTTCTTAATTGGACTGTTTGGTTTTATAGTATTTAACATCTTGAATTTCATATATATATGTTTAGCTGTCTGTCCATTTTAGGGTTGGTGAAGACCTTTTCTCGGCCTGTAGGCTTTTGTTTTGTTCCATTGATAGTGTTCTTTGTTTTAGAGAAGCTTTTCAGCTTCAAGAGGTTCCATTTATTAATTGTAGATCTTAGAGCCTGAACTGTTGGTATCCTGTTCTG
>JAEOAE010000557.1:0-11530 GCA_036365155.1 Meriones psammophilus | reverse complement strand
AAGGACCAAATAAATCTGGGCACAGGGTCTTTTCTGAGACGACATTCAACCAGGACCATGTATGGATATAACCTAGAACCTCTGGCTCCAGATGTAGCCTGTGGTAGCTCAGTAGTAAACCAATTGGTTTCCCAAAGTGAGGGGAACAAGGACTATTTCTATCAGGAACCCAATGACTGGCTCTTTGGTCTCCCCACCCCGAAGGAAGGGAAAAGTCATACAGAGCCTGAGAGGCTTTGCAGCCAGTACTGAAGATACCTGATAAAAATAGGATCAGATGAATGGGGAGGAGGTCCCCACTATCCAGTGGACTTGGAAGGTAGCGCAGTGGAGATGAGGAGGAGGGAGGGACTGGGGAGGGAATGAGGATTAGGACACAGCTGGGATGAAGTTAATAAAATGTAACTGATGAATAAAAAAAAAAAAAAAGTAGTGATTTGTTCTTCTGTTCTTTCGTTCTAAAACTTGTTCCTGTGCAGCCACAATGGGATACATCACTTTTCCAGTTATCCTGTATTTCTAATTTAACAACTGAACACATGTGATTTAGGTTTACAAAAGTAGTTCTTTCTAGTTTATGGTCTTTTCCTTGAAACTTGTTCCTGTTGGAACAAGTTAGGGTTAGGTTAGGGTTAGGAGTTAGGGGTTGGGTTAGGGTTAGGGTAGGGTTAGGGTTAGGGTTAGGGTTATATCACTTTTCAATTTTCCTGTTATAATAATTGAACAAGTGAACACGTATGTGAATTACAACAAAGTTGTGCTTTTCGTTTCTGTTCTTTCGATGAAAAATTGTTTCTTTACCTGATTTGATATACCACTTTTCAGTTTTCCTGTATTACTAATTGAGAGCGACACATGTGATTTAGTTTACAAAGTAGTGGCTTTGTTCTGTTCTTCTTTTGGAAACTTGTTTCTGTACCTTACAATCTCGATATATCACTTTTCAGTTTTCCTGTATTCCTTTTTGAGCGAGCGACACACATGTGATTCCGTTTAAAAGTAGTGATTTGTTCTTCTGTTCTTTCGTTCTAAACTTGTTGCTGTGATGTACAGTGTGATATATCACTTTTCAGTTTTCCTGTATTTCTAATTTAGCGAGTGACACACATGTGATTTAGTTTACAAAGTAGTGCTTTGCATTTATGGTCTTGCCTTGAAACTTGTTCTGATAGGAACAAGTTAGGATTAGGTTAGGGTTTAGGGTTAGGGTTAGGGATAGGGTTAGGTTGTTAGGGTTAGGGTTAGTCTTATATCACTTTTCAGTTTTCCTGTTATAATAATTGAACAGGCAACATGTATGTGAAATAGTTTACAAAGTTGTGCTTTGCGTTTCGATTCTTTCAATGAAAACTTGTTTCTTTGCCGTACAGTTTGATATATCACTTTCAGTTTTCCGGTATTTACTAATTGAGAGAGCAACACACATGTGATTTAGTTTACAAAGTACTGATTTGCATTTCTGTTCTTCTTTTGGAAACTTGTTTCTGTGCTGTACAGTGTGATATATCACTTTTCAGTTTTCCTATTATAATAATTGAACAGGCGACACTTATGTGAATTAGTTTACAAAGTTATGCTTTGAGTTTCTGTTCTTTGATGGAAACTTGTTTTCTGTGCCATACAGTGATGAGATAAAATTTTTCAGTTTTCCTGTAGTCCTAATTGAAGCGAGTAGACACTCATGTGATTTAGTTTACAAGTAGTGCTTTTTCGTTTATGTTCTTTCGTTGGGAAACTTGTTCCTGTTAGGAACAAGTCAGGGTTAGGATTAGGGGTTAGGATTGTTAGAGGGTTAGGCTAGGTTAGGGTTAGTGTTAGGTTAGGTTAGGTGTGAGGGTTAAGGTTTAGGTTAGGAGTTAGCGGTGGTGGGCCAGGTTTAGGTTGGAGTTTGTTAGAGTTGGCGTTAGGGTTAGGATTAGGTTAGGGTGTGGACTAGGGTTGGGGTTAGTTAGTGTTACTGTTATATCACTTTCTGTTTCCTGTTATAATAATTGAACAGGCGATACGAATGTGAATTAAGTTCCTGAAGTTGTGCTTACGTTTCTGTTCTTTCCATGGAATTTGTTTCTGTGCTATACACTGTGATATATCGACTTCAGTTTTTCCTGTATTCCCTAATTGAGTCACACATGTGATTTAGTTTACAAAGTAGGCTTTTCTTGTTCTTGTTTGAAAGTTGTTCCTGTGCTTCAGTTATATTTCACTTTTCAGTTTTCTGTTATAATAATTGAACAGGCGAAACAATGTGAATTAGTTTACAAAGTTGTGCTTTTGTTTCTGTACTTTCATGGAAACTTGTTTCTCTGCCATACACTGCGATATATCACTTTTCAGTTTTTCCTGTATTCCTAATTGAGCAAGCGACACACATGTGATTTAGTTTAAAAGTAGTCATTTGTTCTTTTGTTTCTTACATTTTAAAGTTGTTTTCTGTGTGGTACAGTGCTATATTTCACTTTTCAGTTTTCTTGTTATAATAATTGAGCAGGCGACACATATGTGAATTTGTTTACAAAGTTGTGCTTTTGTTTCTGTTCTTTCGATGGAAACTTGTTTCTGTGCCGTACAGTGCGATATATCACTTTTCAGTTTTCCTGTATTCCCTAATTGAGTGAGCGACACACATGTGATTCCGTTTAAAGTAGTGATTTGTTCTTTTGTTCTTTCGTTTTTAAACTTGTTTCTGTGTGGTACAGTGAGATATATCACTTTTCAGTTTTCCTGTAATAATAATTGAACAGGCGACACATATCTGAATTTGTATACAAAGTTGTGCTTTATGTTTCTGTTCTTTTCGATGGAAACTTCTTTCTGTTCAGTATACAGTCGCGATATATCACTTTTCAGTTTTCCTGTATTCTATAATTGAGTGAGCGACACACATGTGATTCCGTTTAAAAGTAGTGATTTGTTCTTCTGTTCTTTCCTTCTAAACTTGTTTGCTGTGCTGTACAGTCGCGATATATCACTTTTCAGTTTTCCTGTATTTCTAATTTAGCGTTGACACATGTGATTTAGTTTACAAAGTAGTGCTTTGTGTTTATGGTCTTTCCTTGGTTACTTGTTCCTGTTAGGAACAAGTTAGAGTTATAGTTATTTAGGATTAGGGTTATAATTAGTGTTAGGGTTAGGGTTGGGGTTAGGGTTAGGGTTAGGGTAGGGTTAGGGTTGCGTTAGGGTTAGGGTTATGTGTTAAGTTAGGGTTCTTTAGGGTTGAGGGGATTAGGGTTAGGGTTAATGTTAGGGTTCAGTTAGGGGCTCACGGTTATTGTAGGGCGACAGGTTATGGTTAGGGTTAGTGTTGGGGTTTGCTTTTCTGTTAGGGTTAGGGGAAGGGCATTAGGGTTAATGTTACGATTATATCATTTTCAGTTTCCTGTTATAATATTTGAGCAGGGCGACATGAATGTGAATTAGTTTACAAAATTGTGCTTTGCCTTTCTGTTCTTTCCACGGAAATTTGTTTCTGTGCCATACATTTGATATATCACTTTTTCAGTTTTCCTGTATTCCTAATTGAGCAAGCGACACACATGTGATTTAGTTTACAAGTAGTGCTTTGCTTTTCTGTTCTTTCGTTTGAAAGTTGTTCCTGTGCTGTACAGTGCTACATTTCACTTTTCAGTTTTCTTGTTATAATAATTGAACGGGCGACACATATGTGAATTAGTTTACAAAGTTGTGCTTTTTGTTTCTGTACTTTCGATGGAAACTTGTTTCTCTGCCATAAAGTGCGATATATCACTTTTCAGTTTTCCTGTATTCCTAATTGAGTTCGGCGTAGTGATTCCGTTTAAAAGTAGTCATTTGTTCTTTGTTCTTACATTCTAAAAACTTGTTTCTGTGTGGTACAGTCACGATATATCACTTTTCAGTTTTTCTGTAATAATAATTGAACAGGCGACACATATCTGAATTTGTATACAAAGGTGTGCTTTATGTTTCTGTTCTTTCGATGGAAACTTCTTTCTGTGCCGTACAGTGCGATATATCACTTTTCAGTTTTCCTGTATTCCTAATTGAGTGAGCGACACACATGTGATTCCGTTTAAAAGTAGTGATTTGTTCTTCTGTTCTTTCGTTCTAAACTTGTTTCTGTGTGGTACAGTGAGATATATCACTTTTCAGTTTTCCTGTAATAATAATTGAACAGGCGACACATATCTGAATTTGTATACAAAGGTGTGCTTTATGTTTCTGTTCTTTCGATGGAAACTTCTTTCTGTGCCGTACAGTGCGATATATCACTTTTCAGTTTTCCTGTATTCCTAATTGAGTGAGCGACACATGTGATTCCGTTTAAAGTAGTGATTTGTTCTTCTGTTCTTTTCGTTCTAAACTTGTTGCTGTGCTGTACAGTCATGATATATCACTTTTCAGTTTTCCTGTATTTCTAATTTAGCGAGTGACACACATGTGATTTAGTTTACAAAGTAGTGCTTTGTGTTTATGGTCTTTCGAAAACTTGTTCCTGTTAGGAACAAGTTAGAGATTTCCTGTATTAGGGTTAGGATTAGGGTTAGGGTTAGTGTTAGGGTTAGGTAGGGGTTAGGGTTGGGTTAGGGTAAACTTAGGCTTAGCGTTAGGGTTAGGGTTAGTGTGTTAGGGTTAGGAATTCAGATTAGGGTTGGGATTAGGGTTGGGGTTAATGTTAGGGTTAAAGTTAGGTTACAAAGTTGGGTAGGGCCAGGTTAAGGGTTAGGTTTTGTAAAGGGGTTTCCATTAGGGTTAGGGTTAGGGTTAGGCATTGGGTTAATGTTGAGTTATATCATTTTCAGTTTTCCTGTTATAATATTTGAACGGGCGACATGAATGTGAATTAGTTTACAAAGTTGTGCTTTGCGTTTCTGTTCTTTCCACGGAAATTTGTTTCTGTGCCATACACTTTGATATATCACTTTTCAGTTTTCCTGTATTCCTAATTGAGCAAGCGACACACATGTGATTTAGTTTACAAAGTAGTGCTTTGCTTTTCTGTTCTTTCGTTTGAAAGTTGTTCCTGTGCTGTACAGTGCTACATTTCACTTTTCAGTTTTCTTGTTATAATAATTGAACGGGCGACACATATGTGAATTAGTTTACAAAGTTGTGCTTTTTGTTTCTGTACTTTCGATGGAAACTTGTTTCTCTGCCATAAAGTGCGATATATCACTTTTCAGTTTTCCTGTATTCCTAATTGAGTGAGCGACACACATGTGATTCCGTTTAAAAGTAGTCATTTGTTCTTTTGTTCTTACATTCTAAACTTGTTTCTGTGTGGTACAGTGCGATATATCACTTTTCAGTTTTCCTGTAATAATAATTGAACAGGCGACACATATCTGAATTTGTATACAAAGGTGTGCTTTATGTTTCTGTTCTTTCGATGGAAACTTCTTTCTGTGCCGTACAGTGCGATATATCACTTTTCAGTTTTCCTGTATTCCTAATTGAGTGGCGACACACATGTGATTCCGTTTAAAAGTAGTGATTTGTTCTTCTGTTCTTTCGTTCTAAACTTGTTTCTGTGGTAACAGTGAAGATATATCACTTTTCTGTTTTCCTGTAATAATAATTGAACAGGCGACACATATCTGAATTTGTATACAAAGGTGTGCTTTATGTTTCTGTTCTTTTCGATGGAAACTTTTTTCTGTGCCGTACAGTGGGAGATATATCACTTTTTCAGTTTTCCTGTATTCCTAATTGAGTGAGCGACACACATGTGATTCCGTTTAAAAGTAGTGATTTGTTCTTCTGTTCTTTTCCTTTCTAAACTTGTTGCTGTGCTGTACAGTCGATATATCACTTTTCAGTTTTCCTGTATTTCTAATTTAGTGACACACATGTGATTTAGTTTACAAAGTAGTGCTTTGTGTTTATGGTCTTTCGTTGGAAACTTGTTCCTGTTAGGAACAAGTTAGAGTTATAGTTAGGGTTAGGATTAGGGTTAGGGTTAGTGTTAGGGTTAGGGTAGGGTTAGGGTTAGGGTTAGGGTAGGGTTAGGGTTAGGTTAGGGTTAGGGTTAGGTGTTAGGGTTAGGTTCACGGTTAGGGTTAGGGATTAGGGTTGGGGTTAATGTTAGGGTTAGGGTTAGGTTCTGGTTGGGGGTAGGCTGGGTTAAGGGGTTAGGTTAGTGTTAGGGGTTAGGATTAGGGTTAGGGTTAGATGGTTAGGGCATTAGGGTTAATGTTGGTTATATCATTTTTCAGTTTTCCTGTTATAATATTTGAGCAGGCGACATGAATGTGAATTAGTTTACAAAGTTGTGCTTTAACGTTTCTTAAATTCTTTCCACGGAAATTTGTTTCTGTGCCATACACTTTGATATATCACTTTCAGTTTTCCTGTATTCCTAATTGAGCAAGCGACACACATGTGATTTAGTTTATAAAGCAGTGCTTTTTTCTTCTCTTTCTGTTGGTTAGTTGTTCCTGTGCTGTACAGTGACGATATTTCACTTTTCAGTTTTCCTCTTGTAATAATTGAGCAGGCGACACGTATGTGAAATAGTTTACAAAGTTGTGCTTTTGTTTCTGTTCTTTCGATGGAAACTTGTTTCTGTGCCTTACACTGGGATACATCACTTTTAGTTTTCCTGTATTCCTAATTGGAGCAGGCAACACTCCTGTGATTCTGTTTAAAATAAGTGCTTTGCTTTCTATTCTTTTTCATTGGAAACTTGTTCCTCTGTGATACAGTGTGATATATCGCTTTTCAGTTTTCCTTTAATAATAATTGAACAGGCGACACGTATGTTAATTAGTTTACAAAGTTGTGCTGCGTTTTGGTTCTTTCAATAGAAAACTTGTTTCTTTGCTGTACAGTTCAATATATATATCACTTTTCAGTTTTCCTGTATTCCTAATTGAAGGCGTGGCACACATGGATTTAGTTTAAAAGCAGTGCTTTGCGTTTATGTTCTTTAGTTGAAAGCTTGTTCCAGTTAAAAGTTAGGGTTAGGTTTAGGTTAGGGTTAGGGTTAGGGTTGGGGGTTAGGGCTAGAGGTTAGGTTTAGGGTTAGGGTTACGGTTAGGGTTAGGATTAGGGGCTGAGGTTTAGGGTTTGGGTTAAATCCTTTTCAGTTTTCCTGTTATAATAATTGAACAGGCGACACATATGTGAATTAGTTTACAAAGTTGTGCTTTATGTTTCTGTTCTTTGATGAAAACTTGTTTCTTTGCTCTGTACATTTCGATATATCACTTTTCAGTTTTATTATATTCCTAATTAGGCCAGGCAACACACATGTGATTTAGTTTACAAAGTAGTGCTTTGTTTGTTCTTTCTTTTGGAAAACTTGTTTCTGTGCTGTACAGTGTGATATATCACTTTTCAGTTTTCCTGTTATAATAATTGAAGGGCGACACACATGTGATTTAGTTTACAAAGTTTTGCTTTGCCTTTCTATTCTTTCCATTGAAACTTGTTCTATTGTGCTGTACAGTGTGATATATCACTTTTCAGTTTTCCTGTTATAATAATTGAGCAGGCGATTAGGTAGTTAGTTTACAAAAGTTTTGCTTTGCGTTTCTGTTCTTTCCATTGAAACTTGTTTCTGTGTGTACAGTCGTTATATCACTTTTCAGTTTTCCTCTTACAATAATTGAACAGGTGGCACACATGTGATTTAGTTTACAAAGTAGTGCTTTGCGTTTATGTCCTTTCCTTGAAACTTCTTCCTGTTAAGGAACAGGGGTTAATTGGGTTTTGGTTAAGGTTTAGGTAAGGGTTAGGGTTGTGTTAGGTTAGGGCTAGGGTTAGGTTTAGGTTAGGGTTAGGGGGTTAGGGTTAGGGGCTTAGGGTTAATGTTAGGGTTAAATCACTTTTCAGTTTTCCTGTTATAATAATTTGAACAAGCGACGAATGTAATTAGTTTACAAAGTTGTTGTTTTACGTTTCTGTTCTTTCCCATGAAAACTTGATTCTTCTCTGTACATTTGATATATCTTTTCATTTTTCTGTATTCTAATTGAGCCAGCAACACACATGTGATTTAGTTTACAAAAGTAGTGCTTTGTTTTTGTTCTTCCTTTGGAAACTTGTTTCTGTGCTGTACAGTATATTATATCCTTTCAGTTTTCCTCTATTCTAATTGAGCAGGCGACACACATGTGATTTAGTTTACAAAAGTAGTGCTGTGCTTTTATGTCCTTTCTGTTCTTTAGTAGGAAAAGTTGTTTTCTTTGGGTTACACTTAGATAGGGTTAGGGTTAGGGTTTCCTGGCTATAGGTTATTTTGAGGTTAGTGTTAGGGTTAAGTTTAGGGGTTAGGGTTAGGGGTTTGGGCTAGAAGTTTAGGTTTCTGTTCTTTAGGGTTAGGGTTAGGGTTAGGGGCTTAGGGTTTTTAGGGTTAAATCTTTTCCAGTTTTCCTGTTATAATAATTGAACAGGCGACACGAATATTGAATTTGTTTACAAAGTTGTGCTTTTGTTTTCTGTTCTTTAATAAAACTAATTATTTTCTGTACATTTGGGATATAAAATTTTCAGTTTTACTGTATTCCAATTGACCGAACAACACACATGTGATTTAGTTTACAAAGTAGTTGGTTTGTTTTTTGTTCTTCCTTTGAAACTTGTTTCTGTGCTGTACAGTGTGATATATCATATTTTTCAGTTTTCCTGTTATAATAATTGAGCAGGCGACATGTATGTGATTTAGTTTAAAGTTGTGCCTGCGTTTCTATTCTTTGATGTTGTTCTGTGCTGTTTCAGTTCGATAAACTTTTCAGTTTTCCTGTTATAATAATAATGAACAGGTTTATGTGAATTAGTTTACAAAGTTAAAGTTTGGGTTGGGGTTTCGATGGAAACTTGTTTCTGTGCCGTACAAGGATTAGGGTTAGTTTTAGATTTTCTAATTAGGAGCAAAACACATGTTTTAAAAAGTAGTGCTTTGCTTTTCTGTTCTTTATTTTTTGTTCCTGTACAGTTAGTCGTTATATCACTTTTCAGTTTTCCTCTATTCTAATTGATCGAGTGGCATACATGTTATTTAGTTTACAAAATAGTGCTTTGCATTTATGTTCTTTCGTTGGAAACTTGTTCCTAGGAACAAGTTATTTTAGGGTTTGTTACATTTTAGAGGTTAGGGTTAGGTTTAGGTTTAGGGTTTTAGGGTCTTAGGGTAGAGGTTAGGGATAAATCCTTTTCCAGTTTTCCTGTTATAATAATTGAACAACGACACGAATGTGAATTAGTTTACAAAGTTGTGCTTTGCGTTTCTGTTCTTTAGATGAAAACTTGTATCTTTGCTGTACATTTCGATATATCCCTTTTCAGTTTTCCTGTATTCCTAATTGTGAGAGAAACACACATGTGATTTAGTTTACAAAGTAATGTGCTTTTCTTCATTTCTTTTCTTTCGTTGAAACTTGTTCCTGTGCTGTACAGTGTGATGTATCACTTTTCAGTTTCCTGTTATAATAATTGAACAGGCGACACATATGTGAAAATAGTTTACAAAGATTTTGCTTTGCGTTTCTGTTCTTTCCATTGAAACTTGTTCCTGTGCTGTACAGTGCGTTATATCACTTTTCAGTTTTCCTCTATTCTAATTGATCAGAGTGGCACACATGTGATTTGGTTTACAAAGTAGTGCTTTGCGTTTATGTCCTTTAGTTGGAAACTTGTTCCTGTTAGGAACAGTTAGGGTTTAGGTTTTAGGGTTTGGGTTAGGTTTAGGTAGGGTTAGGGTTAGGGTTAGGGGTTAGGGGCTAGAGTTAGGTTTAGGGTTAGGGTTAGGTTTAGGGTTAGGGTTAGGGGCTTAGGGTTAGGGTTAGGGTTAAATCCCATTTCAGTTTTCCTGTTATAATAATTGAACACAGCGACACGTATGTGAATTAGTTTACAAAGTTGTGCTTTGTTTCTGTTCTTTTCATTAGAAAACTTGATTATTCTCTGTACATTTCGATATATCACGTTTCAGTTTTACTGTATTCTAATTGAGCCAACAACACACATGTGATTTAGTTTACAAAGTAGTGCTTTGCGTTTTTGTTCTTCCTTTTGGAAACTTGTTTCTGTGCTGTACAGTCGTTATATATCACTTTTCAGTTTTTCCTCTATTCTAATTGATCAAGTGGCACACATGTGATTTAATTTACAAGTAGTGCTTTCTGCGTTTATGTTCCTTAGTTGGAAACTTGTTCCTGTTAGGAACAAGTTAGGGTTAGGTTTTCAGTTTGGGTTAGGTTTAGAGTAGGGGTTAGGGTTAGGGTTAAAGTTGTGGCTAGAGGTTAGGTTTAGGGTTAGTGTTAGGGTTAGGGTTAGGGTTAGGGTTAGGGTTAGGGTTAGGGTTTGGGCTAGAGTTAGGTTTTTAGGGTTAGTGTTAGGGTTAGGGTTAGGGTTAGGGGCTTAGGGTTTGTGTTACAGTTAAATCCCTTTTCAGTTTTCCTGTTATAATAATTGAACAGAGGCGACACGCAATTTGAATTTGTTTACAAAGTTGTTGTGCTGCGTTTCTGTTCTTTTTCCTGATGAAAACTTAGATTATTTCTGTACATTTGATATATAAGCTTTTCAGTTTTACTGTATTCCTAATTGGTGACAACACACATGTGATTTAGTTTACAAGTAGTACTTTTTAACGTTTTTGTTCTTCCTTTGGAAACTTGTTTCTGTGCTGTACAGTGTGATGTATCACTTTTCAGTTTCCTGTTATAATAATTGAGCAGGCGACATGTATGTGAATTAGTTTACAAAGTTGTGCTTTGCTTTTTCTGTTCTTTCATGGAAACTTGTTCTGTGCTGTTCAGTTCGATATATCACTTTTCAGTTTTCCTGTTATAATAATTGAACAAGCGACACATATATGAATTAATTTACAATGTTGTGCTTTGTTTCTATTCTTTACGATGGAAAATTGTTTTCTGTGCTGTACAGTCTGAATAACACTGTTCAGTTTTCCTGTTTTTTCCTAATTGAGCAGAGCAAAACACATGTTTTAAAAAGTAATGCTTTGCTTTTCTGTTCTTTGGTTCGAAAATTGTTCCTGTGCAGTACAGTACGTTATATCCTTTTCAGTTTTCCTCTATTCCTAATTGATCAGTGGCATACATGTTATTTAGTTTACAAAATAGTGCTTTGCATTTATGTTCTTTCGTTGGAAACTTTTTTCTAGGAACAAGTTAGGGTTAGGTTTAGGGTTTGGGTTAGGGTTATGGTTAGTGTTAGGGTTAGGTTTAGGTTTTAGGGTTAGGGTTAGGGTCTTAGGGTTAGGTTTTAGGGTTAAAATCCCATTTCAGTTTTTCTGTTATAATAATTGAACAGGCGACCACAGATGTGAATTAGTTTACAAAAAGTTGTTTTGCGTTTCTGTTCTTTAGATGAAAACTTGTATCTTTTGCTGTACATTTTGATATATCAATTTTCCAGTTTTCCTGTATTCCTAATTGTGAGAAAAACACACATGTGATTTAGTTTACAAAGTAGTGCTTTGCATTTCTTTTCTTCTTTGGAAACTTGTTTTTGTGCTTTGTACAGTGTGATATATCACTTTTTTCTGTTTTTCCTGTTATAATAGTGAACAGCTGACACGTATGTGAAA
>JAEOAE010004375.1:0-31544 GCA_036365155.1 Meriones psammophilus | reverse complement strand
AAACCGGCTTCAACAAAAATGAGCCCAGAGCACTTGAAAACCGCTTCCAACAAAATGAGCCCAGAGCACTTGAAAACCGGCTTCCAATCAAAATGAGCCCAGAGCACGCGAAAACCGCTTCCAACAAATGAGCCCAGAGCACTGAAACCCGGCTCCAACTGAAATGAGCCCAGAGCACTTGAAAAAAACCGGCTTCAAAAAAATGACCCCAGAGCACTTGAAAACCGCTTCCAACAAATGAGCCCAGAGCACTTGAAAACCCGCTTCCAACAAAAATGAGCCCAGAGCAGAAAACCCTCTTCAACAAAATGGGCCCAGAGCACTTGAAACCACCGCTTCCAACAAAAATGAGCCCAGAGCACTTGAAACCCGTTTCCAACAAAATGATGCCCAGAGCACTTGAAACCCGCTTCCAACAAAAATGAGCCCAGAGCACTTGAAAACCCTTTCAACAAAATGAGCCCAGAGCACTTGAAAACCCGCTTCCAACAAAATGAGCCCAGAGCACTTGAAAACCGGCTTCCAAAATGAAATGAGCCCAGAGCACTTGAAAACGGCTTCCAACAAAAATGAGCCCAGAGCATGAAAACCGGCTTCAAAATGAGCCCAGAGCACTTGAAACCCTTTCCAAAATGAGCCCAGAAAACCGGCTTGAAATGACCCAGAGCCAAAAAAATGGGCCCAGAGCCCAGAGCTTGAAAACCCGCTTCAAACAAAATGAGCCCAGAGCACTTGAAAACCGGCTTCCAACAAAAATGAGCCCAGAGCAAAAACCTTGAAATGACCCAGCTTCCAACAAAATGAAATGAGCCCAGAGCATTGAAACCGGCTTCAAAAATGAGCCCAGAGCACTTGAAACCCTTCCAAAAATGAGCCCAGAGCACGAAAACCGGCTTCCAACAAAATGAGCCCAGAGCACTTGAAAACCCGCTTCCAACAAAATGGGCCCAGAGCACTTGAAAACCCTCTTCCAACAAAATGAGCCCAGAGCACTTGAAAACCCGCTTCCAACAAAATGAGCCCAGAGCACTTGAAAACCGCTTCCAACAAAATGAGCCCAGAGCACTTGAAAACCAGCCAACAAAATGACCCCAGAGCACTGAAAACCGCTTCAAACAAATGAGCCCAGCACTTGAAACCCGCTTCAACAAATGGGCCCAGAGCACTTGAAAACCGGCTTCCAACAAAATGAGCCCAGAGCAAAACCAACCCAAAAAATGAGCCCAGAGCTTCAAACAAAAAATGAGCCCAGAGCACTTGAAAACCGGCTTCCAAAAAATGAGCCCAGAGCACTTGAAAACCGCTTCCAACAAAATGAGCCCAGAGCACTTGAAAACCCTCTTCCAACGAAATGGGCCCAGAGCACTTGAAAACCGCTTCCAACAAAATGAGCCCAGAGCACTTGAAAACCAGCTTCAAGAAAATGAGCCCAGAGCACGCGAAAACCGCTTCCAACAAAATGAGCCCAGAGCACTTGAAAACCGCTTCCAACAAAATGAGCCCAGAGCACTTGAAAACCCGCTTCCAACAAAATGAGCCCAGAGCACTTGAAAACCGGCTTCCAACGAAATGAGCCCAGAGCACTTGAAAACCCGCTTCCAAAAAATGAGCCCAGAGCACTTGAAAACCCGCTTCAAAAAAATGAGCCCAGAGCACTTGAAAACCGCTTCAACAAAAATGAGCCCAGAGCACTTGAAAACCGCTTCCAGCAAAATGAGCCCAGAGCACTTGAAAACCGCTTCCAAAAAAATGAGCCCAGAGCACTTGAAAACCCTCTTCCAACAAATGAGCCCAGAGCACTTGAAAACCCGCTTCCAACAAAATGGGCCCAGAGCACTTGAAAAACCCTTCCCACGAAAATGAGCCCAGAGCACTTGAAAACACGCTTCCAACAAAATGAGCCCAGAGCACTTGAAAACCGGCTTCCAACGAAATGAGCCCAGAGCACTTGAAAACCGGCTTCCAACAAAATGAGCCCAGAGCACTTGAAAACCCGCTTCCAAAGAAATGAGCCCAGAGCACTTGAAAACCGCTTCCAAAAAATGAGCCCAGAGCACTTGAAAACCCTCAAAAAATGACCCAGAGCACGAAAAAACCGCTTCAAAAAATGAGCCCAGAGCACTTGAAAACCGCTCCAACAAAATGAGCCCAGAGCACTTGAAAAAAACCTTCCAACGAAATGAGCCCAGAGCACTTGAAAACCCGCTTCCAACGAAATGAGCCCAGAGCACTTGAAAACCCGCTTCCAACGAAATGACCCCAGAGCACTTGAAAACCGGCTTCCAAAGAAATGAGCCCAGAGCACTTGAAAACCGGCTTCCAACAAAATGAGCCCAGAAAACCCGCTTCCAACGAAATGAAAACCCCCCTTCAACAAAATGGGCCAGAGCACGAAAAACCCTTCCAGCAAAATGAGCCCAGAGCACTTGAAAACCGCTTCCAACAAAATGAGCCCAGAGCACTTGAAAACCCGCTTCCAACAAAATGAGCCCAGAGCACTTGAAAACCGCTTCCAACAAAATGAGCCCAGAGCTCTTGAAAACCGGCTTCCAACAAAATGAGCCCAGAGCACTTGAAAACCCCTTCCAACAAAATGAGCCCAGAGCACTTGAAAACCCCTTCCAACAAAATGAGCCCAGAGCACTTGAAAACCAGCTTCCAAAAATGACCCAGAGCACTTGAAACCGGCTTCCAACAAAATGAGCCCAGAGCGCACTTGAAAACCAGCTTCCAAAAATGAGCCCAGAGCACTTGAAAACCGGCTTCCAACAAAATGAGCCCAGAGCACTTGAAAACCCGCTTCCAACAAAATGAGCCCAGAGCACTTGAAAACCCCTTCTTCAACAAAATGAGCCCAGAGCACTTGAAAACCGCTGTGAAATGAGCCCAGAGCACTTGAAAACCCGCTTCAAACAAAATGAGCCCAGAGCACTTGAAAACCCGCTTCCAACAAAAATGAGCCCAGAGCACTTGAAAAAACCGCTTCAAACGAAATGAGCCCAGAGCACTTGAAAACCCGCTTCCAACAAAATGAGCCCAGAGCACTTGAAAACCGCTTCCAACCGGAAAATGAGCCCAGAGCACTTGAAAACCGGCTTCAAAAAAATGAGAGCCCAGAGCCACTTGAAAATGAGCCCAGAGCACTTGAAACCCAACCAGCAAAATGAGCCCAGAGCACTTGAAAACCCGCTTCCAAAAAATGAGCCCAGAGCACTTGAAAACCGGCTTCAAACAAAATGAGCCCAGAGCACTTGAAAACCCTTCAAAAAAATGAGCCAGAGCACTTGAAAAACCGGCTTCCAACAAAATGAGCCCAGAGCACTTGAAAAACCCGCTTCAAACAAAATGAGGCCCAGAGCACTTGAAAACCGCTTCCAAAATGAGCCCCAGAGCACTTGAAAACCCTTTCAAAAAATGAGCCCAGAGCACTTGAAAACCGCTTCCAACAAAATGAGCCCAGAGCACTTGAAAACCGCTTCAAAAAATGAGCCCAGAGCACTTGAAAACCACTTCCAAAAATGGGAGCCCAGAGCACAAAAACCTGCTTCCAAAGAAATGAGCCCAGAGCGCGAAAACCAGCTTCCAACGAAATGAGCCCAGAGCACTTGAAAACCCGCTTCAAACAAATGACCCCAGGAGCATTGAAAACCGCTTCCAACAAAATGACCCCAGAGCACTTGAAAACCCGCTTCAAAAAAAATGAGCCCAGAGCACTTGAAAACCCTCTTCCAACAAAAATGAGCCCAGAGCACTTGAAAACCGCTTCAAAAAAATGAGCCCAGAGCACTTGAAAACCGGCTTCCAAACAAAATGAGCCCAGAGCACTTGAAAACCCGCTTCAAAAAATGACCCCAGAGCCAGAAAACCGCTTCCAAAAATGAGCCCAGAGCACCTTCCCTTCAAAATGAGCCCAGAGCACTTGAAAACCCGCTTCCAACAAAATGGGCCCCAGAGCAAAAAACCCGCTTCCAACAAAAATGATGAGCCCAGAGCACTTGAAAACCCTCTTCCAAAAAATGAGCCCAGAGCACTTGAAAACCCGCTTCCAACAAATGAGCCCAGAGCACTTGAAAACCGGCTTCCAAAAAAATGAGCCCAGAGCACTTGAAAACCGGCTTCAAACAAATGAGCCCAGAATGACTTGAAAACCCGCTTCCAACAAAATGGGCCCAGAGCATGAAAACCGGCTTCCAACAAAATGACCCAGAGCACTTGAAAACCGAAAAATGAGCCCAGAGCACTTGAAAACCGCTTCTTCCAACAAAATGAGCCCAGAGCACTTGAAAACCGCTTCCAACAAAATGAGCCCAGAGCACTTGAAAACCGGCTTCAAAAATGACCCCAGAGCACTTGAAAACCCGCTTCCAACAAAATGGGCCCAGAGCACTTGAAAACCGGCTTCCAACAAAATGAGCCCAGAGCACTTGAAACCCGCTTCCAAAAAAAATGAGCCCAGAGCGCTTGAAAACCGCTTCCAACAAAAATGAGCCCAGAGCACTTGAAAACCCGCTTCAAAAAAATGAGCCCAGAGCACTTGAAAACCGCTTCTTCAAATGAAAATGAGCCCAAAACCGCAACAAAATGAAAAAAAAGCTTCCAAAAAAATGAGCCCAGAGCCACTTGAAAACCCAGCTTCCAAAAAATGAAAATGAGCCCAGAGCACTTGAAAACCCGCTTCCAACAAAATGAGCCCAGAGAAAACCCGCTTCCAACAAAATGAGCCCAGAGCACTTGAAAACCCTTCCAACAAAATGAGCCCAGAGCACATGAAAACCAGCTTCCAACAAAATGAGCCCAGAGCATGAAAAAACGCTTCAAAAAATGAGCCCAGAGCACTTGAAAACCGCTTCCAACAAATGAGCCCAGAGCACTTGAAAACCCGCTTCCAAAAAAATGAGCCCAGAGCACTTGAAAACCGGCTTCCAACAAATGAGCCCAGAGCACTTGAAAACCAGCTTCCAGAAAAATGAGCCCAGAGCACTTGAAAACCCGCTTCAGCGAAATGAGCCCAGAGCACTTGAAAACCCAGAGCACAAAACCAGCTGAAAAATGAGCCCAGAGCACTTGAAAACCGGCTTCCAACAAAATGAGCCCAGAGCACTTGAAAACCCGCTTCCAACAAAATGAGCCCAGAGCACTTGAAAACCGCTTCCAACAAAATGAGCCCCAGAGCACTTGAAAACCCTCTTCCAACAAAATGGGCCCAGAGCACTTGAAAACCGGCTTCCAACAAAATGAGCCCAGACTTGAAAAACCCTTCAAAATGAGCCCAGAAAAAAAGCCCAGAGCACTTGAAAACCGGCTTCC
Source organism: Meriones psammophilus (assembly GCA_036365155.1). Lineage (NCBI taxonomy): Eukaryota > Metazoa > Chordata > Mammalia > Rodentia > Muridae > Meriones > Meriones psammophilus. The sequence goes on along the minus strand of JAEOAE010004375.1, from coordinate 26,237 downwards.
AACAAATGAGCCCAGAGCACTTGAAAACCCGCTTCAAAAAAATGGCCCAGAGCACTTGAAAACCGGCTTCAAAAAATGAATGAGAGCACATGAAAACCAGCTTCCAAAAAATGAGCCCAGAGCACTTGAACCGCCTTCTGCAAAATGAGCCCAGAGCACTTGAAAACCGCTTCCAACAAAATGAGCCCAGAGCACTTGAAAACCCGGCTTCAACAAAATGAGCCCAGAGCACACTTGAAAACCAGCTTCAAGCGAAATGAGCCCAGAGCACTTGAAAACCGCTTCCAAAAAATGAGCCCAGAGCACTTGAAAACCGCTTCCAACAAAATGAGCCCAGAGCACTTGAAAACCGGCTTCCAAAATGACCCAGAGCACTTGAAAAAACCGCTTCCAACAAATGATGCCCAGAGCATGAAAACCCGGCTCCAACAAAAATGAGCCCCAGAGCGCGAAAACCGGCTTCAACAAATGAGCCCAGAGCACTTGAAAAACCGGCTCAACAAAATGACCCCAGAGCACTTGAAAACCGCTTCTTCAAAAAATGAGCCCAGCAGCTTGAAAACCCTTCCAACAAAAATGAGCCCAGAGCACTTGAAAACCCGGCTTCCAACAAAATGAGCCCAGAGCACTTGAAAACCCGCTTCCAACAAAATGAGCCCAGAGCACTTGAAAACCCTTCTGAAAAATGAGCCCAGAGCACTTGAAAACCAGCTTCCAACAAAAATGAGCCCAGAGCACTTGAAAACCGCTTCAACAAAATGAGCCCAGAGCACTTGAAAACCGCTTCCAAAAAATGAGCCCAGAGCACTTGAAAAAACCGCTTCAAAAAATGAGCCCAGAGCACTTGAAAACCGGCTTCCAACAAAATGATGCCCAGAGCACTTGAAAACCGGCTTCCAACAAAATGAGCCCAGAGCACTTGAAAACCGCTTCAACAATGAGCCCAGAGCACTTGAAAACCAGCTTCCAACAAAATGAGCCCAGAGCACTTGAAAACCCGGCTTCCAAAAAATGAGCCCAGAGCAGCATGAAAAAAAAACAAAATGAGCCCAGAGCACTTGAAACCGGCTTCCAAAAAATGAAACCCCCAGAGCAAAAACCGCTTCCAACAAAATGAGCCCAGAGCACTTGAAAACCGGCTTCAACAAAATGAGCCCAGAGCAGCTTGAAAAACCCCTTCAAAAATGAAATGAGAGCCAAAACCCGAGCAAACAAAAAAATGGGCCCAGAGCACTTGAAAACCGCTTCCAAATGGAGCCCAGAGCACAGAAAACCCGCTTCCAACAAATGAGCCCAGAGCACTTGAAAACCGCTTCCAGAAAATGAGCCCAGAGCACTTGAAAACCGGCTTCCAACAAAATGAGCCCAGAGCACTTGAAAACCCGTTTCAACAAAATGAGCCCAGAGCACTTGAAAACCGCTTCAACAAAATGAGCCCAGAGCACTTGAAAACCGCTTCAAAAAAATGAGCCCAGAGCACTTGAAAACCGCTTCCAAAAATGAGCCCAGAGCACTTGAAACCGCTTCCAACAAAATGACCCCAGAGCACTTGAAAACCCTTCCAAAAAAATGAAATGAGCACAAAACCAGCTTCCAAAAAGCCCAGCTTCAAAACCCGCTTCCAACAAATGAGCCCAGAGCACTTGAAAACCCGCTTCCAAAAAATGGGCCCAGAGCACTTGAAAACCGCTTCCAACAAATGAGCCCCAGAGCACTTGAAAACCGCTTCAAATGACCCAAGCACTTGAAAACCCAAAAAATGAATGAAGAGCAGAGAAAACCCAAACCCGCTTCAATGAAATGAGCCCAGAGCACTTGAAACCCGCTTCAAAAAATGAGGCCCAGAGCACTTGAAAACCGCTTCCAGCGAATGAGCCCAGAGCACACTGAAAACCGCTTCCAACAAAAATGAGCCCAGAGAGCACTTGAAAACCGCTTCAAAAAATGAGCCCAGCACCAGAAAACCGCTTCCAACCGAAAATGAGCCCAGAGCACTTGAAAACCGCTTCCAAAAATGAGCCCAGAGCACTTGAAAACCGGCTTCCAACAAAATGAGCCCAGAGCATGAAAACCCGCTTCAACAAAATGAGCCCAGAGCACTTGAAAACCCGCTTCCAACAAAATGAGAGCAGAAACCCGCTTCAAAACCCAGCTTCCAAAAAAATGAGCCCAGAGCATGACCCCAGAAACCGAAAACCCAAAAAAAATGAGCCCAGAGCACTTGAAACCCCTTCCAACAAATGATGAGCCCAGAAACCGGCTGAAAACCGCCCAGACAAAAAAATGAGCCCAGAGCACCCAGAAAAAACCCCAGAACAAAAATGAGCCCAGAGCACTTGAAAAACCGCTTCCAACAAAAATGAGCCCAGAGCACTTGAAAACCGGCTTCCAACAAAATGAGCCCAGAGCACTTGAAAAACCCGCTTCCAACAAAATGAGCCCAGAGCACTTGAAAACCCGCTCTTCAAAGAAAATGAGCCCAGAGCACTTGAAAACCCAGAGCCAAAAAAATGAGCCCCAGAAATGAATGAAAAACCCAGCTTCAAACAAAATGAGCCCAGAGCACTTGAAAACCGCTTCCAACAAAATGAGCCCAGAGCACTTGAAAACCCGCTTCCAAAAAATGAGCCCAGAGCACTTGAAAACCGCTTCAAAGAAAAATGAGCCCAGAGCACTTGAAAACCAGCTTCAAAATGAGCCCAGAGCACTTGAAAACCTTCCAAAACAAATGAGCCCAGAGCACTTGAAAACCCTCTTCCAACAAAAATGAGCCCAGAGCACTTGAAAACCCGCTTCCAACAAAATGAGCCCAGAAAACCACTTCCAAGAAAACCCCAAAACCGGCCAAAAAAAATGAGCCCAGAGCACTTGAAAACCGCTTCCAACAAAATGAACCCAGAGCACTTGAAAACCGGCTTCCAACAAAATGAGCCCAGAGCATGAAAACCGCTTCCAAAAAATGAGCCCAGAGCACTTGAAAACCGCTTCAACAAAATGAGCCCAGAGCACTTGAAAACCGGCTTCAACAAAATGAGCCCAGCACATGAAACCGGCTCCAAAAAAAAATGGCCCCAGAGCACTTGAAAACCGCTTCAAAAAAAATGAGCCCAGAGCACTTGAAAACCTTCTTGAAAATGAGCCCAGAGCACTTGAAAACCTTTCCAACAAATGAGCCCAGAGAAACCGAAAACCGCTTCCAAAAATGAGCCCAGAGCACTTGAAAACCGCTTTCCAACAAATGAGCCCAGAGCACGAAAAAACCGCTTCCAACAAAATGAGCCCAGAGCACGAAAAAACCGCTTCCAACAAATGAGCCCAGAGCACTTGAAAACCGCTTTCCAAAAAAATGAGCCCAGAGCACTTGAAAACCCGCTTCCAAAAAATGAGCCCAGAGCACTTGAAAACCGGCTTCCAAAAAAAATGAGCCCAGACACTTGAAAAAAGCTTCCAACAAAAATGAGCCCAGAGCACTTGAAAACCGCTTCAACAAAATGATGAAAAGAGCCAAAAAACCCTTCCAAAAAAATGAGCCCAGAGCACTTGAAAACCCAGCTTCCAAAAAAATGAGCCCAGAGCACTTGAAAACCGGCTTCCAAAGAAAATGAGCCCAGAGCACTTGAAAACCTCTTCAAATGAATGACCCCAGAGCACTTGAAAAACCCTTCCAACAAAATGAGCCCAGAGCACTTGAAAACCCGCTTCCAACAAAATGAGCCCAGAGCACTTGAAAACCCGCTTCCAAAAAATGAGCCCAGAGCACTTGAAAACCCGCTTCCAAAAAATGAGCCCAGAGCACTTGAAAACCGCTTCAAATGAAAATGAGCCCAGAGCACTTGAAAACCGCTTCCAAAAATGAGCCCAGAGCACTTGAAACCCACCTCCAACAAATGAGCCCAGAGCACTTGAAAACCGCTTCAACAAATGAGCCCAGAGCACTTGAAAACCGGCTCAAAAAATGGGCCCCAGAGCACTTGAAAACCCGCTTCCAACAAATGAGCCCAGAGCACTTGAAAACCGGCTTCCAAAAAATGAGCCCAGAGCACTTGAAAAACCGGCTTCCAACAAATGCCCCAGACGAAAAAACCGCCCAAATGAGCCCAGAGCACTTGAAAACCTTCCAAAAATGAGCCCAGAGCACTTGAAAACCGCTTCCAACAAAAATGAGCCCAGAGCACTTGAAAACCCGCTTCCAAAAATGAGGCCCAGAGCACAGAAAACCCTTCAACAAAATGAGCCCAGAGCACTTGAAAAACCCGGCTTCCAACGAAATGAGCCCAGAGCACTTGAAAACCGCTTCCAACAAAAATGAGCCCAGAGCACTTGAAAACCCGCTTCAAACAAAATGAGCCCAGAGCACTTGAAAACCCGCTTCCAAAAAAATGAGCCCAGAGCACTTGAAAACCCGCTTCCAACAAAATGAGCCCAGAGCACTGAAAACCGGCTTCCAGCGAAATGAACCCAGAGCACAAAAAATGAAAAACCAGAGCAAAAAAATGAAATGAAATGAGAGCCAGACATGAAAACCGCTTCCAACAAAATGAGCCAGAGCATGAAAACCCGCTGAAAAATGACCCAGAGAGCAAAAAAAACCAGCTTCAACAAAATGAGCCCAGAGCACTTGAAAACCTTCCAACAAAAAATGAGCCCAGAGCACTTGAAAACCCTTTCCAACAAATGATGCCAGAGCACTTGAAAACCGCTTCCAAAAAATGAGCCCAGAGCACTTGAAAACCCCTTCCAACAAAATGAGCCCAGAGCACTTGAAAACCCGCTTCCAAAAAAATGAGCCAGAGCACAAAAAACCGAAAAAAAAATGAGCCCAGAGCACTTGAAAACCCGCTTCAACAGAAATGACCCCAGAGCACATGAAAACCGCTTCCAAAAAATGAGCCCAGAGCACTTGAAAACCGGCTGCAACAAAATGAGCCCAGAGCACTTGAAAACCGCTTCCAACAAAATGGGCCCAGAGCACTTGAAAACCGCTTCCAACAAAATGAGCCCAGAGCACTTGAAAACCCAACTTGACCCAGACAAAAACCAGCTTCCAACAAAATGGGCCCAGCACATGAAAACCGGCTTCCAACAAAATGAGCCCAGAGCACTTGAAAACCCCTTCCAACAAAATGAGGCCCAGAGCACTTGAAAACCCGCTTCCAACAAAATGAGCCCAGAGCACTTGAAAACCGCTTCCAACAAATGAGCCCAGAGCACTTGAAAACCCGCTTCCAACAAAATGAGCCCAGAGCACTTGAAACCCGCTTCAAAAAAATGGCCCAGAGCACTTGAAAACCCGCTTCCAAACAAAATGAGCCCAGAGCACTTGAAAACCGCTTCAAATGAAATGAAAACCAGAGCCCAGAAAACCCGCTTCCAACAAATGAGCCCAGAGCACTTGAAAACCGGCTTCCAAAAAAATGAGCCCAGAGCACTTGAAAACCCGCTTCCAACAAAATGAGCCAGAGCAGAAAACCAGCTTGAAAATGACCCCAGAGCACCAAAAAATGAGCCCAGAAATGCACCCAGAACCCAAAAAACCCAACAAAATGAGCCCAGAGCACTTGAAAACCCGCTTCCAACGAAAATGACCCAGAGCACTTGAAAACCGCTTCCAACAAAATGAGCCCAGAGCACTTGAAAACCGGCTTCCAACAAAAATGAGCCCAGAGCACTTGAAAACCCGCTTCCAACAAAATGAGCCCAGAGCACTTGAAAACCCGCTTCCAACAAAATGAGCCCAGAGCACTTGAAAACCCGCTTCCAAAAAAATGAGCCCAGAGCACTTGAAAACCGCTTCAAAAAAAAATGAGCCCAGAGCACTTGAAAACCCGCTTCCAACAAAATGAGCCCCAGAGCACTTGAAAACCCGCTTCCAACAAAATGAGCCCAGAGCACTTGAAAACCCGCTTCCAACAAAATGAGCCCAGAGCACTTGAAAACCCGGCTTCCAAATGAATGAGCCCAGAGCACTTGAAAACCGCTTCCAACAAAAATGAGCCCAGAGCATGAAAAACCGCTTCCAACAAAATGAGCCCAGCACTTGAAAACCCCTTCCAACAAAATGAGCCCAGAGCTTGAAAACCGCTTCCAACAAAATGAGCCCAGACACGAAAAAAAAAGCTTCCAACAAAATGACCCCAGAGCACTTGAAAACCTTCCAACAAAATGAGCCCCAGAGCACTTGAAAACCGCTTCCAAAAAAAATGAGCCCAGAGCACTTGAAAAAATGACCCAGCTTCAAAACCGAAATGAATGAGAGCAGCACTTGAAAACCGCTTCAAACAAAATGAGCCCAGAGCACTTGAAAACCGCTTCAAAAAAAATGAGCCCAGAGCATTGAAAACCCCGCTTCCAACAAAATGAGCCCAGAGCACTTGAAAACCCTTCCAACAAAATGAGCCCAGAGCACTTGAAAACCCGCTTCCAACAAATGAGCCCAGAGCACTTGAAAACCCGCTTCCAAAATGAAAGAGAGCCCAGAGCACTTGAAAATGAGCCCAGAGCCAACAAAATGAAATGAGCCCAGCAGCATGAAAAACCGCTTCCAACAAATGACCCAGAGCACTTGAAAACCGGCTTCCAACAAAATGAGCCCAGAGCACTTGAAAACCGGCTTCTGAAAATGAGCCCAGAGCACTTGAAAACCCGCTTCCAACAAAATGAGCCCAGAGCACTTGAAAACCGGCTTCCAACAAAATGAGCCCAGAGCACTTGAAAACCCGCTTCAAAAAAATGAGCCCAGAGCAAAAACCCTTCCAAAATGAGCCCAGAGCACTTGAAAACCCTTCAAGCGAAAAATGGCCCAGAGCACTTGAAAAACCCGCTTCCAAAAAAATGAGCCCAGAGCACTTGAAAACCCGCTTCCAACAAAATGAGCCCAGAGCACTTGAAAACCGCTTCCAAAAAATGAGCCCAGAGCACGAAAAAACCTTCCAAAAATGAGCCCAGAGCACTTGAAAACCGCTTCAAACAAAATGAGCCCAGCACCAAAACCGGCTTCAAAAATGAGCCCCAGAGCAAAAACCGGAAAACCGGGCCAGAGCGCCAAAAACCAGCCCAATGAGCACAGAGCACTTGAAAACCGCTTCCAGCGAATGAGCCCAGAGCACTTGAAAACCGGCTTCCAACAAAATGAGCCCAGAGCACTTGAAAACCGCTTCCAACAAAATGAGCCCAGAGCACTTGAAAACCCGCTTCCAAAAAATGAGCCCCAGAGCACTTGAAAACCCGCTTCCAAAAAATGAATGCCCCAGAGCACTTGAAAACCCTCTTCCAACAAAATGAGCCCAGCACACTTGAAAACCGGCTTCCAAAAATGAGCCCAGAGCACTTGAAAACCCGCTTCAAAAATGAGCCCAGAGCACTTGAAAACCCGCTTCAACAAAATGAGCCCAGAGCACTTGAAAACCGGCTTCCAACAAAATGAGCCCAGAGCACTTGAAAACCGCTTCAAAAAATGAGCCCAGAGCATGAAAACCGCTTCCAACAAAAATGAGCCCAGAGCACTTGAAAACCCAGAAAAAAATGAGCCCAGAGCACAAAAACCCGCTTCCAACAAAATGAGCCCAGAGCACTTGAAAACCGCTTCCAACAAAATGAGCCCAGAGCACTTGAAAAACCGCTTCCAACAAAATGAGCCCAGAGCACTTGAAAACCGGCTTCCAACAAAATGAGCCCAGAGCACTTGAAAACCGGCTTCAAAAAAATGAGCCCAGAGCACTTGAAACCGCTTCCAACAAAATGAGCCCAGAGCACTTGAAAACCCGCTTCCAAAAATGAACCAGAGCCCAGAAAACCGCTTCCAACAAAATGAGCCCAGAGCACTTGAAAACCAAATCCAACAAAATGAGCCCAGAGCACTTGAAAACCGGCTTCCAAAAAATGGGCCCAGAGCACTTGAAAACCGGCTTCAAACAAAATGAGCCCAGAGCACTTGAAAACCGCTTCAACAAAATGAGCCCAGAGCACTTGAAAACCGCTTTCCAACAAAATGAGCCCAGAGCACTTGAAAACCGCTTCAACGAAATGAGCCCAGAGCGAGAAAACCCGCTTCCAAAAATGAGCCCAGAGCATGAAAAAACCCAGCTTCCAAAAATGAGCCCAGAGCACTTGAAAACCCGCTTCAACAAATGAGCCCAGAGCACTTGAAAACCGCTTCAAACAAAATGAGCCCAGAGCACTTGAAAACCCCTTTCAAACGAAATGAGCCCAGAGCACTTGAAAACCAGCTTCAAAAAATGAGCCCAGAGCACCCAAACCCGCTTCAAAAATGAGCCCAGAGCACTTGAAAACCCGCTTCCAACAAAAATGAGCCCAGAGCACTTGAAAACCGCTTCCAAAAAATGAGCCCAGAGCACTTGAAAACCGGCTTCAAACAAAAATGAGCCCAGAGCACTTGAAAACCGGCTTCAAATGAAATGAGCCCAGAGCAACTTCAAAACCGGCCCAGAGCATCCAACCGCTTCCAATGAGCCCAGGGCAGCAGAAAACCCGGCCGCCAAAATGAATGGGCCAGAGCATGAAACCCCTTCAAACAAAATGAGCCCAGCACTTGAAAAACCTTCCAACAAAATGATGCCCAGAGCACATGAAAACCGCTTCCAACAAAATGAGCCCAGAGCACTTGAAAACCGCTTCCAACAAAATGAGCCCAGAGCACTTGAAAACCCGCTTCCAACAAATGAGCCCAGAGCACTTGAAAACCCGCTTCCAAAAAATGAGCCCAGAGCATGAAAAACCGCTTCCAAAAAAAATGAAATGCCCAGAGCACTTGAAAACCGCTTCCAACAAAAATGAGCCCAGAGCACTTGAAACCCGCCTTCAACAAAATGAGCCCAGAGCACTTGAAAACCCGCTTCCAACAAAATGAGCCCAGAGCACTTGAAAACCGGCTTCCAAAAAATGAGCCAGAGCACTTGAAAACCCGCTTCCAACAAATGAGCCCAGAGCATTGAAAACCCCAATGAGCCCCAGCACTTGAAAAAACCGCTTCAACAAAATGAAGCCCAGAGCACTTGAAAACCGGCTTCCAACAAAATGAGCCCAGAGCACTTGAAAACCGGCTTCCAACAATGAAATGAGCCCAGAGCACTTGAAAACCGGCTTCCAACAAAATGAGCCCAGAGCACTTGAAAAACCTTCCAACAAAATGGGACCCAGAGCACTTGAAAACCGCTTCCAACAAAATGAGCAGAGCAATTGAAAAAATGAAATGAGACATGCCAAACCGGCTGAAAAATGAGCCCAGAAAATGAAACCCGCTGAAAAATGAGCCCAGAGCACTTGAAAACCCGCTCCAACAAAAATGAGCCCAGAGCACTTGAAAACCGCTTCCAACAAAATGGCCCAGAGCACTTGAAAACCGCTTCCAACAAAAAATGAGCCCAGAGCACTTGAAAACCCGCTTCAACAAAATGAGCCCAGAGCACTTGAAAACCGCTTCCAACAAAATGAGCCCAGAGCACTTGAAAACCGCTTCCAACAAAATGAGCCCAGAGCACTTGAAAACCGGCTTCCAAAAAATGAGCCCAGAGCACTTGAAAACCCTTTCCAAAAAAATGAGCCCAGAGCACTTGAAAACCCTCTTCCAACAAAATGAGCCCAGAGCACTTGAAAACCCGCTTCCAAAAAATGAGCCCAGAGCACTTGAAAACCGGCTTCAAAAAAATGCCCAGCACATGAAAACCGCTTGAAATGAGCCCAGAGCAGCAGAAACCAAAAAGCAAATGACCCAGAGCACGAAACCAAACCCAGGCCCAGAAATGCCCAGAACCCCTTCCAACAAAAATGAGCCCAGAGCACTTGAAAACCGCCAATGAAATGAGCCCAGAGCACTTGAAAACCGGCTTCCAACAAATGAGCCCAGAGCACTTGAAAACCCGCTTCCAAAAAATGAGCCCAGAGCACTTGAAAACCCTTCCAACAAAATGAGCCCAGAGCACTTGAAAACCAGCTCCAACAAAATGGGCCCAGAGCAGCGAAAACCCGCTTCCAACAAAAATGAGCCCAGAGCATGAAAAACCGCTTCCAACAAAATGAGCCCAGAGCAAAAAACCTCCAAAAAAATGAGCCCAGAGCACTTGAAAACCGCTTCCAACAAATGGGCCCAGAGCACTTGAAAACCCGCTTCCAACAAAATGAGCCCAGAGCACATGAAAAAACCGCTTCAAAAAAAATGAGCCCAGAGCACTTGAAAACCCAGGCTTCCAACAAAAAATGAGCCCAGAGCACTTGAAAACCAGCTGGGCCCAGAGCACTTGAAAAACCCCAGAAAAAATGAAAGAGCACCGAAACCGCCAAAAAAATGAGCCCAGAGCACTTGAAAACCGGCTTCAAAAAAATGAGCCCAGAGCACTTGAAAACCGCTTCCAACAAAATGGCCCAGAGCACTTGAAAACCGCTTCCAACAAAATGAGCCCAGAGCACTTGAAAACCGGCTTCAACAAAATGAGCCCAGAGCACTTGAAAACCGCTTCCCCAGAGCACTTGAAAACCCGCTTCCAAAAAAATGAGCCCAGAGCACTTGAAAACCGCTTCCAAAAATGAGCCCAGAGCACTTGAAAACCCAGCTTCAAAAAATGAGCCCAGAGCACTTGAAAACCCCAGGCTTCCAACAAAATGAAATGAGCCCAGCACTTGAAAACCGCTTCCAAAAAAATGAGCCCAGAGCACTTGAAAACCCTTCTTCCAAAAAATGAGCCCAGAGCACTTGAAAAACCCGCTTCCAAAAATGGGCCCAGAGCACTTGAAACCGGCTTCCAAAAAAATGAGCCCAGAGCACTTGAAAACCCTTCCAGCAAAAAATGAGCCCAGAGCACTTGAAAACCGCTGAAAATGAGCCCAGAGCACTTGAAAACCGGCTTCCAACAAAATGAGCCCAGAGCACTTGAAAACCGGCTTCCAACAAAATGAGCCCAGAGCACTTGAAAACCGGCTTCCAAAAATGAGCCCAGAGCCCAGCTTGAAATGACCCCAGAGCATTGAAAAAACCCGCAAATGAGCCCAGAGCACACTTGAAAACCGCTTCCAACAAAATGAGCCCAGCACAGAAAACCGCTTCCAACAAAAATGAGCCCAGAGCACTTGAAAACCCGCTTCCAGCAAAATGAGCCCAGAGCGCGAAAACCCCAAAAAATGAGCCCAGAGCACTTGAAAACCGCTTCCAACAAAATGAGCCCAGAGCACTTGAAAACCCGCTTCAAACAAATGAGCCCAGAGCACTTGAAAACCGCTTCCAAAAAAATGAGCCCAGAGCACTTGAAAACCCTTTCAACAAAATGAGCCCAGAGCACTTGAAAACCGCTTCCAACAAAATGAGCCCAGAGCACTTGAAAACCCGCCAACAAAATGAGCCCAGAGCACTTGAAAACCGCTTCCAAAAAATGAGCCCAGAGCACTTGAAACCTTCCAACAAAATGAGCCCAGAGCACCAGAAAACCCTTCTGTGAAAATGAGCCCAGAGCACTTGAAAACCGGCTTCAACAAAAAAATGAGCCCAGAGCACTTGAAAACCGCTTCCAACAAAATGAGCCCAGAGCACTTGAAAACCCCACTTCCAACAAAATGAGCCCAGAGCACTTGAAAACCCGGCTTCAACAAAATGAGCCCAGAGCACTTGAAAACCCGCCAAAAAAATGAGCCCAGAGCACTTGAAAACCCGCTTCCAAAAAAATGAGCCCAGAGCACTTGAAAACCGCTTCCAACAAAATGAGCCCAGAGCACTTGAAAACCGGCTTCAAAAAAATGAGCCCAGAGCACACTTGAAAACCGGCTTCAACAAAATGAGCCCAGAGCAGCTTGAAAACCGGCTTCCAAAAAATGAGCCCAGGCACTTGAAAACCGGCTTCCAAATGATGAAATGAGCACAGAAACCCGCTTCAAAAAATGAAAGAGCACTTGAAAACCCGCTGAAAAAATGGCCCCAGAGCACTTGAAAACCGGCTTCCAACAAAATGAGCCCAGAGCACTTGAAAACCCGCTTCAACAAAAATGGCCCAGAGCACTTGAAAACCCTTCCAACAAAAATGGCCCAGAGCACTTGAAAACCCGCTTCCAAAAATGAGCCCAGAGCACTTGAAAAAACCGCTTCCAACAAAATGGGCCCAGAGCACTTGAAAACCCAGAACTTCAAAAATGGGCCCAGAGCACTTGAAAACCGCTTCAAACAACAAAATGAGCCCAGAGCACTTGAAAACCCGCTTCCAAAAAATGAGCCCAGAGCACTTGAAAACCCGCTTCCAACAAAATGAGCCCAGAGCACTTGAAAACCGCTTCCAAAGAAAAAACCGGCCCAGAGCAGAGCAAAAAACCCGCTTCCAAAAAATGAGCCCAGAGCACTTGAAAACCGCTTCCAACAAAATGAGCCCAGAGCACTTGAAAACCGGCTTCCAAAAAAATGAGCCCAGAGCACTTGAAAACCGGCTTCAAGAAATGAGCCCAGAGCACTTGAAAACCGCTTCCAACAAAAATGAGCCCAGAGCACTTGAAAACCCGCTTCAAAAAATGAGCCCAGAGCACTTGAAAACCGCTTCTGAAAATGAGCCCAGAGCACTTGAAAACCGCTGAAATGGCCCAGAGCACTTGAAACCCGCTTCCAACAAAAATGAGCCCAGAGCACTTGAAAACCGGCTTCAAAAAAAAAAATGACAGAGCACGAAACCCCAACAAAATGAGCCCAGAGCACTTGAAACCAGCTTCCAAAACAAATGAGCCCAGAGCCCAGAGCACTTGAAACCGCTTCCAACAAAATGAGCCCAGAGCACTTGAAAACCGCTTCCAACAAAAATGAGCCCAGAGCACTTGAAAACCCTTCCAAAAAATGAGCCCAGAGCACTTGAAAACCCGCTTCAAAAAATGAGCCCAGAGCACTTGAAAACCCCTTCAAAAATGACAGCCAGAGAGCCCAGAAAACCAGAAAATCCAACAAAAATGAGCCCAGAGCACTTGAAAAACCGCTTCAAACAAATGAGCCCAGAGCACTTGAAAACCGGCTTCAAACAAATGAGCCCAGAGCACTTGAAAACCCGCTTCCAACAAAATGAGCCCAGAGCAAAACCGCTTCCAACAAAATGAGCCCAGAGCACGAAAACCCTTCAACAAAAATGAGCCCAGAGCATGAAAACCGCTTCCAAAAAAATGAGCCCAGAGCACTTGAAAACCCGCTTCCAACAAATGAGCCCAGAGCACTTGAAACCCGGCTTCCAACAAAATGAGCCCAGAGCACTTGAAAACCGGCTTCCAAAAAATGAGCCCAGAGCACTTGAAAACCTTCAAACAAATGAGCCCAGAGCACTTGAAAACCGCTTCCAAAAAATGAGCCCAGAGCAAAACCCGCTTCCAAATGAGCCCAGAGCAGCACTTGAAAACCCTTCTGCAAATGAGCCCAGAGCACTGAAAACCCGCTTCCAACAAATGAGGCCCAGAGCACTTGAAAACCGCTTCCAACAAAATGAGCCCAGAGCACTTGAAAACCCGCTTCCAACAAAATGAGCCCAGAGCACTTGAAAACCCCGCTTCCAACAAAATGAGCCCAGAGCACTTGAAAACCGCTTCCAAAAAATGAGCCCAGAGCACTTGAAAACCCGCTTCCCAGAGCAAAAACCGCTTCAACAGAATGGGCCCAGAGCAAAAACCCGCTTCCAACAAAAATGAGCCCAGAGCACTTGAAAACCGGCTTCAAAAAATGAGCCCAGAGCACTTGAAAACCCGCTTCCAAATGAGCCCAAATGAGCCCAGAGCAATGGAGAAAACCGCCTGAAAACCCGCTTTCAAAATGAGCCCAGAGCACTTGAAAACCCTTCTGCAACAAAATGGGCCCAGAGCACTTGAAAACCGGCTTCCAAAAAATGACCCCAGAGCACCGAAAACCCGCTTCCAACAAAATGAGCCCAGAGCACAAAAACGGCTGCAAAATGAAATGGGAGCACAGAAAAAAACCGCTTCCAAAAATGAGCCCAGAGCACTTGAAAACCGCTTCAAAATGAAATGAAAACCCAGAGCACTTGAAAACCCGCCCTCCAACAAAATGAGCCCAGAGCACTTGAAAACCCGCTTCCAAAAAATGAGCCCAGAGCACTTGAAAACCCACTTCCAACAAAATGAGCCCAGAGCACTTGAAAACCGGCTTCCAACAAAATGAGCCCAGAGCACTTGAAACCCGCTTCCAAAAATGAGCCCAGAGCAGCGAAAACCCGCCCCAGCAAAATGAGCCCAGAGCACTTGAAAACCCGCTTCCAACAAAATGAGCCCAGAGCACTTGAAAACCCGCTTCCAACAAATGAGCCCAGAGCACTTGAAAACCCCCTTCCAAAAAATGAGCCCAGAGCACTTGAAAACCCCTTCAAAAATGAGCCCAGAGCACCCGCTTCAAATGACCCAGCCCAGAGCACCAAAACCGCCCAAAAAATGAGCCCAGAGCAAAAAAACCGCTTCCAAACAAAATGAGGCCCAGCAGCTTGAAAACCGAAAACCCCTTCCAACAAAATGAGCCCAGAGCACTTGAAAACCGCTTCCAAAAAAATGAGCCCAGAGCACTTGAAAACCGGCTTCAAATGAAATGAGCCCAGAGCACTTGAAAACCCGGCTTCCAACAAATGAGCCCAGAGCACTTGAAAACCCCTTCCAACAAAATGAGCCCAGAGCACTTGAAAACCCGCTTCAAAAAAAAAATGAGCCCAGAGCACTTGAAATGGGCCCAGAGCAAAAAACCAACTTCAAGAAATGAGCCCAGAGCACTTGAAAACCGGCTTCCAAAAAAATGAGCCCAGAGCACTTGAAAACCCGCTTCCAACAAAATGAGCCCAGAGCACTTGAAAACCGGCTTCCAACAAAATGAGCCCAGAGCACTTGAAAACCGGCTTCCAAAATGAGCCCAGAGCCAGAAAACCGCTTCCAAAAAAAATGGCCCAGAGCAGCAAAAACCGAAACCAGCTGAAATGAATGAGCCCAGAGCACTTGAAAACCAGCTTCCAAAAAAATGGCCCAGAGCACTGAAAAAACCCTTCCAACAAAAATGAGCCCAGAGCACTTGAAAACCGCCAAACAAAATGGGCCCAGAGCATGAAAACCGCTTCCAACAAAATGAGCCCAGAGCACTTGAAAACCGCTTCAAAAATGAGCCCAGAGCACTTGAAAACCTTTCCAAAAAATGAGCCCAGAGCTTGAAAACCCGCTTCCAAAAATGAGCCCAGAGCACTTGAAAACCGCTTCCAAAAAATGAGCCCAGAGCACTTGAAAACCCTTCTTCCAAAAAATGAGCCCAGAGCACTTGAAAACCGCTTCAAAAAATGAGCCCAGAGCACTTGAAACCGGCTTCCAACCCAATGAGCCCAGAGCACTTGAAACCCGCTTCCAAAAAAATGAGCCCAGAGCACAAAAACCCGCTTCCAACAAAATGAGCCCAGAGCACTTGAAAACCGGCTCCAACGAAATGAGCCCAGAGCACTTGAAAACCCGCTTCAAAAATGAGCCCAGAGCACTTGAAAACCCGCTTCCAAAAAAATGAGCCCAGAGCACTTGAAAACCGGCTTCCAACAAAATGAGCCCAGAGCACTTGAAAACCGCTTCCAAAAATGAGCCCAGAGCACTTGAAAACCGCCCTTCCAAAAAATGAGCCCAGAGCACTTGAAAACCGCTTCCAACAAAATGAGCCCAGAGCACTTGAAAACCGGCTTCAAAAAATGAGCCCAGAGCACTTGAAAACCGCTTCCAACAAAATGAGCCCAGAGCACTTGAAACCTTCAAAAAATGCCCAGAGCCAGAAAACCCGCTTCAAAAAATGAAATGAGAGCAAAACCAGAAAACCCAGAGCTTCCAAACCGGCTGAGCCCAGAGCACAGAGCATGAAAACCGCTTCCAACAAAAATGAGCCCAGAGCAGCACTGAAAACCCGCTTCAACAAAATGAGCCCAGAGCACTTGAAAACCCCTTCCAACAAAAAATGAGCCCAGAGCACTTGAAAACCGCTTCAAACAAATGAGCCCAGAGCACTTGAAAACCCTTCCAAAATGGCCCCAGAGCAAAAAAACCGCTTCCAACAAAAATGATGCCCAGAGCACTTGAAAACCCGCTTCCAACAAAATGAGCCCAGAGCAAAAACCCGCTTCCCAAAATGAGCCCAGAAAAAACCGGCTTCCAACAAAATGAGCCAGAGCACACGAAAACCGCTTCCAACAAAATGAGCCCAGAGCACTTGAAAACCCGGCTCCAACAAATGAGCCCAGAGCACTTGAAAACCAAAAAACAAAATGAGCCCAGAGCACTTGAAACCGGCCTTCAAGCAAATGAGCCCAGAGCAGAGCTTGAAAACCGGCTTCCAACAAAATGAGCCCAGAGCACTTGAAAACCGGCTTCCAAAAAATGAGCCCAGAGCACTTGAAACCCGCTTCCAACAAATGAAATGAGCCCAGACCCTCTTCCAGAAAAATGAGCCCAGAGCAGAAAAAAACCCGCTTCAAAATGGGCCCAGAGCACTTGAAAACCGGCTTCAAACAAATGAGCCCAGAGCACTTGAAAAACCCCTTCCAAAAAATGAGCCCAGAGCACTTGAAAACCCCTTTCCAACAAAATGACCCCCAGAGCGAAAAACCTTTCCAACAAAATGAGCCCAGAGCACTTGAAAACCCTTTCCAACAAAATGAGCCCAGAGCACTTGAAAAAACCGGCTTCCAACAAAATGAGCCCAGAGCACTTGAAAACCCTGAAAAAATGAGCCCCCAGAGCACTTGAAAACCCTTCCAACAAAATGAGCCCAGAGCACTTGAAAACCGCCTTCCAACAAAATGAGCCCAGAGCACTTGAAAACCGGCTTCCAAAATGAATGAGCATGAAAAACCCGCTTCAAAAAATGAGCCCAGAGCAAAAACCGCTTCAACAAAATGAGCCCAGAGCACTTGAAAACCCGCTTCCAACAAAATGAGCCCAGAGCACCAATGAAAACCCAGAGCACCAAAAATGAGCCCAGAGCACTTGAAAACCGCTTCCAACAAATGAGCCCAGAGCACTTGAAAACCGCTTCCAACAAATGAGCCCAGAGCACATGAAAACCCTTCCAACAAATGAGCCCAGAGCACTTGAAAACCCTTCAAACAAATGAGCCCAGAGCACTTGAAAACCGGCTTCCAACAAAATGAGCCCAGAGCACTTGAAAACCGGCTTCCAACAAAATGAGCCCAGAGCACTTGAAAACCGCTTCTGCTGAAAATGAATGGACCCAGAGCACTTGAAAACCCGCTTCCAAAAAATGGGCCCAGAGCACTTGAAAACCCGCTTCCAACAAAATGAGCCCAGAGCGCTTCCAAAATGAAGCCCAAACCGCTTCAACAAAAATGAGCCCAGAGCACTTGAAAACCGCTTCAAAATGCCCCAGCCCAAACCCTTCCAACAAAATGACCCCAGAGCACTTGAAAACCAAACCAAGCAAATGAGCCCAGAGCACTTGAAAAACCGGCTTCCAACAATGATGCCCCCAGAGCACTTGAAAACCCGCTTCCAACAAAATGAGCCCAGAGCACTTGAAAACCGGCTTCCAACAAAATGAGCCAGAGCAGCCAAAAACCCGCTTCAAACAAAATGAGCCCAGCACTTGAAAACCCTTTCAACAAAATGGGCCCCAGAGCACTTGAAAACCGGCTTCCAACAAAATGATGCCCAGAGCACTTGAAAACCCGCTTCCAACAAAATGAGCCCAGAGCACTTGAAAACCGGCTTCCAACAAAATGAGCCCAGAGCACGAAAAACCCGCTTCAAAAAAATGAGCCCAGAGCACTTGAAACAGCTTCAAACAAATGGGCCCAGAGCACTTGAAAAACCGGCTTCCAAAAAAATGGCCCAGAGCACAAAAAACCTTCCAACCAAAATGAAATGAGCACTTGAAAACCGGCTGAGAAATGACCCAGAGCACTTGAAAACCCCTTCCAACAAAAATGAGCCCAGAGCACTTGAAAACCGCTTTCAACAAAATGAGCCCAGAGCACTTGAAAACCCTTCCAACAAAATGAGCCCAGAGCACTTGAAAACCCGCTTCCAAAAATGAGCCCAGAGCACTTGAAAACCGCTTCCAACAAATGAGCCCAGAGCACTTGAAAAAACCAGCTTCAACAAAATGAGCCCAGAGCACTTGAAAACCGCTTCCAAAAATGAATGAGCCCAGAGCACAAAAAAACCTTCTTCAAAAATGAGCCCAGAGCACTTGAAAACCGGCTTCCAACAAAATGAGCCCAGAGCACTTGAAAACCCAGCTTCAAAAATGAGCCCAGAGCACTTGAAAACCGGCTTCCAAAAAATGAGCCCAGAGCACTTGAAAAAAAATGAGCCCAGAGAGCAAAAACCGAAATGAAATGGAGCCCAGAGCACGCGAAACCCGCTTCCAAAAAATGAGCCCAGAGCAAAAACCCTTCAAAAATGAGCCCAGAGCACTTGAAACCGGCTTCAAAAAAATGAGCCCAGAGCACTTGAAAACCCTTCCAACAAAATGAGCCCAGAGCACTTGAAAACCGGCTTCCAACAAAATGCCCAGAGCACTTGAAAACCGGCCAGAGCATGAAAAACCGCTTCCAACCCGAAAAATGATGCCCCAGAGCACCAGAAAAAAAGCTTCCAACAAATGAGCCCAGAGCACTTGAAAACCCGCTTCCAAAAAATGAGCCCAGAGCACTTGAAAAACCGGCTTCCAACAAAATGAGCCCAGAGCACTTGAAAACCGCTTCCAACAAAAATGGGCCCAGAGCACTTGAAAACCGGCTTCCAACAAATGAGCCCAGAGCACTTGAAAACCGGCTTCCAAAAAATGAGCCCAGAGCACTTGAAAACCGCTTCCAACAAAAATGAGCCCAGAGCACTTGAAAACCCGCTTCCAACAAAATGAGCCCAGAGCACTTGAAAACCCGCTTCCAACAAAATGAGCCCAGAGCACTTGAAAACCCTTCCAACAAAAATGAGCCCAGAGCACTTGAAAACCGCTTCAAAAAAATGAGCCCAGAGCACTTGAAAACCGCTTCTTCAAATGAGCCCAGAGCACTTGAAAACCGGCTTCAAACAAATGAGCCCAGAGCACTTGAAAACCGCTTCAAAAAAATGAGCCCAGAGCACTTGAAAAACCGCTTCCAAAAAATGAGCCCAGAGCACTTGAAAACCGCTTCAAAAATGAGCCCAGAGCACTTGAAAACCGCTTCCAACAAAATGACCCCAGAGCACTTGAAAACCCGCTTCCAAAAATGAGCCCAGAGCACTTGAAAACCCTTCCAACAAATGATGAGCCAGAGCACTGAAAAAACCGCTTCCAAAAATGCCCCCAGAGCACTTGAAAACCGCTTCCAACAAAATGAGCCCAGAGCACTTGAAACCCGGCTTCAAAAAATGAGCCCAGAGCATGAAAACCGCTTCCAAAAAATGAGCCCAGAGCACTTGAAAACCCGCTTCCAACAAAAATGAGCCCAGAGCACTTGAAAACCCTTCCAAGCAAAATGAGCCCAGAGCACTTGAAAACCCCAGCTTCCAACAAATGAGCCCAGAGCACTTGAAAACCGGCTCCAACAGAATGAGCCCAGAGCACAGAAAAACCAGCTTCCAACAAAAATGAGCCCAGAGCACCCAAAACCGCTTCCAACAAAAATGAGCCCAGAGCACTTGAAAACCGCTTCCAACAAAAATGAGCCCAGAGCACTTGAAAACCGCTTCAAATGGCCCAAGAGCGCCAGAAAAAACCCAGAGCATGAATGAGCCCAGAACCCCCACCCAAAAAAATGAGCCCCAGAGCACTTGAAAACCGCTTCCAACAAAATGAGCCCAGAGCACTTGAAAACCGCTTCCAACAAATGAGCCCAGAGCACTTGAAAACCCGCTTCCAACAAAATGGCCCCAGAGCACTTGAAAACCGCTTCCAACAAAAATGAGCCCAGAGCACTTGAAAACCCGCTTCCAAAAAATGAGCCCAGAGCACTTGAAAACCGCTTCCAACAAATGAGCCCAGAGCACTTGAAAACCCGCTTCAAAAATGGGCCCAGAGCACTTGAAAACCCGGCTTCCAACAAAATGACCCAGAGCGCACTGAAAACCGGCTTCAGCAAAAATGAGCCCAGAGCACTTGAAAACCCTTCTGAAAAAAATGAGCCCAGAGCACCAAAAACCGCTTCCAAAAAATGAGCCCAGAGCACTTGAAAACCCCTTCAACAAAATGGGCCCAGAGCACTTGAAAAACCCGCTTCCAACAAAATGAGCCCAGAGCACTTGAAAACCGCTGAAAAAATGAGCCCAGAGCACTTGAAAACCCCAGAGCTTCAAAACCGCTTCAAATGAGCCCAGAGCACTTGAAAACCGGCTTCCAACAAAATGAGCCCAGAGCACTTGAAAACCGGCTTCCAACAAAATGGGCCCAGAGCACTTGAAAACCCGCTGACAAAATGAGCCCAGAGCACTTGAAAACCCTTCAACAAATGAGCCCAGAGCATTGAAAAACCTTCCAGCAAAAAATGAGCCCAGAGCACTTGAAAACCGGCTTCCAACAAAAATGAGCCCAGAGCATTGAAAACCCTCTTCCAAAAAATGAGCCCAGAGCACTTGAAAACCGGCTTCCAACAAATGAGCCCAGAGCACTTGAAAACCGCTTTCCAAAAAAAAATGAGCCCAGAGCACTTGAAAACCCGCTTCCAACAAAATGAGCCCAGAGCACTTGAAAACCCTTCCAAAAAAAATGAGCCCAGAGCAGAGCAGAAAACCCGCTTCCAACAAATGAGCCCAGAGCACTTGAAAACCGCTTCAAAAAAATGAGCCCAGAGCACTTGAAAACCAGCTTCCAACGAAATGAGCCCAGAGCACTTGAAAACCGGCTTCCAGCAAAATGAGCCCAGAGCACTTGAAAACCCGCTTCAACAAAATGAGCCAGAGCACTTCAAAAAATGAAAGAGCACATGAAAACCAACAAAAATGAGCCCAGAGCACTTGAAAACCAGCTTCCAACAAAATGGGCCAGAGCACTTGAAAACCCGCTTCCAAAAATGAGCCCAGAGCACTTGAAAACCCTTCTGAAAAATGGCCCCAGAGCACTTGAAAACCGGCTTCCAACAAAATGAGCCCCCAGCAGCTTGAAAACCCGCTTCCAACAAAATGAGCCCAGAGCACTTGAAAACCCTTTCCAACAAAAATGGGCCCAGAGCACTTGAAAACCGCTTCCAAAAAAAATGGGCCCAGAGCACTTGAAAACCCTTCCAAGCAAAAATGAGCCCAGAGCACTTGAAAACCAGCTTCCAGATGGGCCCAGAGCAAAAAACCAAAATGAGCCCAGCCCAAAACCCGGCCAAAAAAATGAGCCCAGAGCACTTGAAAACCGGCTTCAAAAAAATGAGCCCAGAGCACTTGAAAACCGCTTCCAAAAATGAGCCCAGAGCACTTGAAAACCCGCTTCCAACAAATGAATGGAGCCCAGAGCACTTGAAAACCCTTCCAACAAATGAGCCCAGAGCACTTGAAAACCGCCTCAACAAAATGAGCCCAGAGCACTTGAAAACCGCCTTCAAAAAATGAGCCCAGAGCACTTGAAAACCGGCTTCCAAAAAATGAGCCCAGAGCACTTGAAAACCCGCTTCCAAATGAGCCCAGAGCATGAAAACCCGCTTCAAAAAATGAGCCCAGAGCACTTGAAAACCGCTTCCAACAAATGAGCCCAGAGCACTTGAAAACCCGCTTCCAACAAATGAGCCCAGAGCACTTGAAAACCGCTTCCAACAAAATGAGCCCAGAGCACTTGAAAACCCGCTTCCAACAAAATGAGCCCAGAGCACTTGAAAACCCAGCTTCTGAAAATGAGCCCAGAGCACTTGAAAACCCGCTTTCAACAAAATGAGCCAGAGCACTTGAAAACCGGCTTCAAAATGAGCCCAGAGCACTTGAAAACCCGCTTCCAAAAAATGAGCCCAGAGCACTTGAAAACCGGCTTCCAACAAAATGAGCCCAGAGCACATGAAAACCGCTTCCAGCAAAATGGCCCCAGCAGCAAAAAACCCGCTTCCAACAAAATGAGCCCAGAGCACTTGAAAACCCGGCTTCAAGCAAAATGAGCCCAGAGCACTTGAAAACCCGCTTCCAAAAAAATGACCCAGAGCACTTGAAAACCCTTCTTCCAAAAAAATGAGCCCAGAGCAAAAAAACCTTCCAAAAAATGAGCCCAGAGCACTTGAAAACCGGCTTCCAACAAAATGAGCCCAGAGCACTTGAAAACCGGCTTCCAAAAATGAGCCCAGAGCACTTGAAAACCGGCTTCCAACAAAATGGGCCCAGAGCACTTGAAAACCGCTTCCAAAAAAATGAGCCCAGAGCACTTGAAAACCCTTTCAAAAAATGAATGAGCCCAGAGCCCAGAACCCACTTGAAAATGAGCCCCAGAGCACTTGAAAACCGCTTCCAAAATGACCCAGAGCACTTGAAACCCGCTTCCAACAAAATGAGCCCAGAGCACTTGAAAACCGCTTCCAACAAAATGAGCCCAGAGCATTGAAAACCCTTCCAAAAAATGGGCCCAGAGCACTTGAAAACCGCCTTCCAACAAAATGAGCCCAGAGCACTTGAAAACCCTTCCAACAAAATGAGCCCAGAGCCCAAAGCACTTCAAAAAATGACCCCAGAGCTTTGAAAACCAACAAAAATGAGCCCAGAGCACACAAAAACCGCTTCAACAAAATGAGCCCAGAGCACTTGAAAACCGGCTTCCAACAAAAATGGCCCAGAGCACTTGAAAACCAGCTTCAAAAAAATGAGCCCAGAGCACTTGAAAACCTTCTTCCAAAAAAATGAGCCCAGAGCATGAAAAAACCTTCTGCAAAAATGAGCCCAGAGCACTTGAAAACCCGCTTCCAGAAATGGGCCCAGAGACGCGAAAACCGGCTCCAAAAAATGAGCCCAGAGCACTTGAAAACCGGCTTCAAGCAAAATGGGCCCAGAGCATGAAAACCCTTCCAACAAAAAATGCCCAGAGCCAGAAAAAACCGCTCAAAACAAAATGAGCCCAGAGCACTTGAAAACCGGCTTCAAAAAATGAGCCCAGAGCACTTGAAAACCGGCTTCCAACAAAATGAGCCCAGAGCACTTGAAAAACCCGCTTCCAACAAAATGAGCCCAGAGCACATGAAAAAACCGGCTTCAAAAAATGAAACAAAATGAGCCCAGAGCACCCCAAAACCGGCTTCCAACTTCAAACAAAATGAGCCCAGAGCACTTGAAAACCGGCTTCAAAAATGGGCCCAGAGCACTTGAAAACCCTTCCAACAAAATGAGCCCAGAGCACTTGAAAACCGGCTTCCAACAAAATGAGCCCAGAGCACTTGAAAACCAGCTTCCAACAAATGAATGAGCAGCAGAAAACCGGCTTCCAACAAAATGGGCCCAGAGCACTTGAAAAAACGGCTTTCCAACAAAATGAGCCCAGAGCACTTGAAAACCGCTTCCAACAAAATGGGCCCAGAGCACTTGAAAACCCAGCTTCCAACAAAATGAGCCCAGAGCACTTGAAAACCCGCTTCCAACAAAATGAGCCCAGAGCATGAAAACCCGCTTCCAACAAAATGAGCCCAGAGCACTGAAAACCGGCTTCCAAAATGAGCCCAGAGCACGAAAAACCCTTCAACAAATGAATGAGCCAGCACATGAAAACCCGCTTCCAACAAAATGAGCCCAGAGCACTTGAAAACCGGCTTCAAAAAATGAGCCCAGAGCACTTGAAAACCGCTTCCAAAAAATGAGCCCAGAGCATGAAAACCCGCTTCCAACAAAATGAGCCCAGAGCACTTGAAAACCGCTTCCAACAAAAATGAGCCCAGAGCACTTGAAAACCCTTCCAAAAAAAATGAGCCCAGAGCACTTGAAAACCGGCTTCAAAAATGAGCCCAGAGCACTTGAAAACCCGCTTCAAAAAAATGAGCCCAGAGCAGCGCGAAAACCTTCCAACAATGAAATGAGCCCAGAGCCGCTTGAAAAAATGGCTTCCAACACTTGAAACCCGAGCCCAGAGCCCCCAGAAACCCCGCTTCCAACAAAAATGAGCCCAGAGCATGAAAACCGGCTTCAAACAAAATGAGCCCAGAGCACTGAAAACCCTTCAAAAAATGGGCCCAGAGCACTTGAAAACCGGCTTCCAACAAAATGAGCCCAGAGCACTTGAAAACCAGGCTTCCAAAAAATGGGCCCAGAGCACCAGAAAACCGCTTCAACAAAATGAGCCCAGAGCACTTGAAAACCGGCTTCCAACAAAATGAGCCCAGAGCACTTGAAAACCCTTCAAAAAAAATGAGCCCAGAGCACTTGAAAACCGCTTCAAAAAAATGAGCCCAGAGCAGCAAAACCGCTTCCAACAAATGAGCCCAGAGCACTTGAAAACCGGCTTCCAACAAAATGGGCCCAGAGCACTTGAAAACCCGCTTCCAGCGAAATGAGCCCAGAGCACTTGAAAAACCGGCTTCAACAAATGACCCAGCACTTGAAAACCGCTTCCAAAATGAGCCCAGAGCACTTGAAAAACCCTTCCAACAAAAATGAGCCCAGAGCACTTGAAAACCGCTTCCAACAAAATGGGCCCAGAGCACTTGAAAACCCGGCTTCAAACAAATGAGCCCAGAGCACTTGAAAACCCGCTTCCAACAAAATGAGCCCAGAGCACTTGAAAACCGCTTCCAACAAAATGGGCCCAGAGCACACTTGAAAACCGGCTTCCAAAAAAATGAGCCCAGAGCACTTGAAAACCGCTTTCAAAAAAAATGGGCCCAGCACTTGAAAACCGCTTCCAACAAAGAGCATGAAAACCCAGAGCAAAATGAAACCCAGAGCACGAAAACCGGCCCAGAAAATGAGCCCAGAGCACTTGAAACCGCTTCTGAAAAATGAGCCCCAGAGCACTTGAAAACCGGCTTCCAACGAAATGAGCCCAGAGCACTTGAAAACCGCTTCAAGCGAAATGGGCCCAGAGCATGAAAACCGCTTCCAACAAAATGAGCCCAGAGCACTTGAAAACCCGCTCCAACAAAATGAGCCCAGAGCACTTGAAAACCGCTTCAACAAAATGAGCCCAGAGCGCTTGAAACCCGCTTCCAACAAAATGAGCCCAGAGCACTTGAAAACCGCTTCCAAAAATGAGCCCAGAGCACTTGAAAACCGCTTCCAAACAAATGGGCCCAGAGCACTTGAAACCCTTCCAACAAAATGGGCCCAGAGCCACTTGAAAACCAGCTTCAAAAATGAGCCCAGAGCACTTGAAAACCCGCTTCCAACAAAATGAGCCCAGAGCCAAACGAAACCGCTTGAAATGAAAGAGCATTGAAAACCGCCAACAAAAATGGCCCAGAGCGCTTGAAAACCGCTGAAAAAATGAGCCCAGAGCACTTGAAAACCGGCTCCAAAAAATGAGCCCAGAGCACTTGAAAACCGGCTTTCCAACAAAATGAGCCCAGAGCACTTGAAAACCCGCTTCCAACAAAATGGGCCCAGAGCACTTGAAAACCCGCTTCCAACAAAATGGGCCCAGAGCACTTGAAACCCGCTTCCAAAAAAATGAGCCCAGAGCACTTGAAAACCCGCTTCCAATGAATGAGCCCAGAGCACTTGAAAACCGGCTTCCAAAAAATGGCCCAGAGCACTTGAAAACCCGCTTCCAACAAAATGAGCCCAGAGCACTTGAAACCCGCTTCCAACAAAATGAGCCCAGAAGCATTGAAAACCAGCTTCCAACAAAAATGAGCCCAGAGCACTTGAAAACCGCTTCAACAAAATGAGCCCAGAGCATTGAAAACCCGCTTCCAGCGAAATGAGCCCAGAGCAGCCCCGCTTCCAACAAAATGGGCCCAGAGCACTTGAAAACCGCCGAAATGGGCCCATGAGCCCAGAGCCAGAAATTGAAACCCGCCAACAAATGAGCCCAGAGCACTTGAAAACCGGCTTCCAGCAAAAATGGGCCCAGAGCACTTGAAAACCGCTTCCAACAAATGGCCCAGAGCACTTGAAAACCCGCTTCCAAAAATGAGCCCAGAGCACTTGAAAACCGGCTTCAACAAATGAGGCCCAGAGCATGAAAACCCCAGAGCATGGGCCCAGAGCAAAAACCAGCTTCAACAAAATGAGCCCAGAGCACTTGAAAACCAGCTTCCAAGAAACCCAGCACTTCAACCGGCTTCAATGGAGCCCAGAGCACTTGAAAACCCGCTTCCAACAAAATGGGCCCAGAGCATGAAAACCGGCTTCCAATGAAATGGGCCCAGAGCACTTGA
>JAEOAE010001648.1:0-164581 GCA_036365155.1 Meriones psammophilus | reverse complement strand
GATAGAAATATCTCTCATACTCATGGATTAGTAGGATCAACATAGTAAAAATTGCCATCCTATCAAAAACAATCTACAGATTTAATGATATTCCCATCAAAATATCAACACAATTCCTTAAGGAACTTGAAAAAACAATTCTCAGCTTCATATGGAAAAATAAAAAAAGCCAGAATAGCTAAAACAATCCTGTACAATAGGAGATCTTCAGAAGGTATCACCATTCTTCATCTCAAGATCTATTATAAATCAATAGTAATAAAAACTGCATGGTACTATAATAAAAACAATCAGTGGATCAATGGAATTGAAGTGAAGACCCATAAATAAACCCACACACCTATGGCCACTTGATTTTTGACAAAGAAGCCAAAACCATGCAATGGAAAAGGACAGCATCTTCAACAAACAGTGCTGGTCTCACCCCGAAGTTTACATGTGGAAAAATGAAAATAGATCCATATTTATCACCCTGCACTAAACTGTAGTCCAAAGTTGTTCAAAGGCCTCAACATAAAACAAGATACACTAAATCTGATAGAAAAAAAAAAATGGGAAAGATCCTCGATCTCATTGGCATAGAAGGTAACTTCCTCAACAGAACACCAAGACCACTGGCTCTAAGATCAAGAACTAATGAATAGGATCTCATGAAACAAAAGCTTCTATGAAGCAAAGAACTCTGTAAATAGAACAAAATGACAGCCTACAGCCTGACAAAAGATCTTCACCAACTCTTCATACAACAGAGAGGGCTAATAAACAAGATATAGAAAGAGTTCAAGAAATTAAACTCATGGGCAACTGTTGGGCAGAGTGAATGGAATTTTAGGTAAGAACTGGGAAATAGTAAGAGCTGGAGAGGACAGGGTCTCCACAAGGAGAGCAACAGAACAAGAAAATTTGAACACAGGGAACTTCCCAGAGACTCATGCTCCAACCAAGGACTATTCATGGAGATAACCCAGAACCCCTGCAGATGTAGCCCAGGGCAGTTCAGAGTCAATTGGGTTACATAGTAATGTGAAGAGGACTGCCTCTGACATAATCTGATTGGCCTGCTCTTTGATCACCTCCCTCTGGGGGAGCAGCCTTACCAGGCCATAGTAGAGGGACAATGCAGCCACTTTTGATGTGAACTGACAGACTAAGATCAGAAAGGAGAGGAGAACCTCCCTATTAGTGGACTTGGGGTGACATGCAAGCAGAGGGAGGAGGAGGGTGGGATTGGGAGAGGAGGAGGGAGGAGCTTATGGGGATGCAGAATGAATAAAGTGTAATTGATGAAAAATTAAAAAAAAAAGGTATATCAGAACCCACCTCTAGCTTTAAAAAATAAAATGTTATAAAATGCTGAATATACAAGTCACTTGCATACTGATGGCCTTGTCCTCATTTTGAGTGATCCATTTACCTGATTTATTGTTATAAGAAAATAATTGATTCCTCAATGTTAAGCTTTTTCTAGCTGTCCTATTATTTGTAAAACTGAAAACTGTAACAGCTAATGGGCTACAACCTTTTTTTATATTACTTTTTAAATTATTTTTATTTTTAACAATTACAGTTTTTTTTCACTTTGTATCACCCCTGTACCTCCCTCCTTCCTCCCCTCCCAATCCCACTCTCCTCCTTCTTCCCCACCTGTGCCCCTCCCCCAGCCCACTGATAAAACAAAAAAAGAAGAAGAAATTAAACTCCAGCAATCCAAATAATCCACTTGAAAACTGGGCTACAGAACTAAACAGAGAATTCTCCACAGAGGAATATCAAATGGTGGACATTAAATGCTCAATATCTGTAGTCATCATGGGAATGCAAATGGCATTCCATCTTAAACCCATCATGGCTAAGATCAAAACCTGAAGTGACAGCAAGATAGTGAGAATGTGGAGAAGAGGAATACTCCTCCATTGCTGGTGGGAGTGCAAATTTATACAACCACTTTAGGAATCCATCTGATGCTTTCTCAGACAATTAGAAATAGTGTTACTTCAAGACCCAGCTCTACCATTCCTGGGCATATATCAAAAAGATGCTCTACCATTCAGCAAAGATATTTGCTCAACTATGTTCATAGCATCTATATTCATAATAGCCAGAATAGGGAAACAAACTACATGTATCTCAAACGAACCATTGTTTTACAGAAATTGTGGTACATTTACACAGTGCAATGCTACTCGGGTATTTAAAAAAGAAAAAAGGAAACCATGAAATTTTCAGGCAAATGATGGAACTAGAAATGATCATCCTAAGTGAGTTATTCCAAAACCAGAAAGACATGCACAGTATATACTCATTTGTAAGTGGATAATGGCCATAATATAGGATAAACATACTACAATCTGCAGACCTAAAGGAGCTAAAAAAAAAAAGGAGGACCCTATGGAGGATGGTCAGTTCTTATTCAAAAGGGCAAATAGAATCAACACCAAAAGTTACTGAGGAGAGGGAATAGGATGAGAGCCTAACATACATATCATCTGAAATACTTTACCCAGTAGGGGTTCGAAGCAGATGCTAAGACTCACAGTTATACTTTGGGTAGAGCACAGGGAATCATAGGAAAGAGTGGGCAGATAGAAAGTAGAAAGATGCAGAGCTGGAAGGACTTACATAAGACCAACAAGGACAACAAATCTGGGCCCATGGGAACTTGCAGAGATTGATGGACCCACAAAGACCATTCATGAAGAGGAACCAGACCCCTGCTCAGATGTAGCTGATAGGCAGCTCAGTCTAATGTGGGATCCATAGTAAGAAGAGTAGGGCTGGCTTTGACATGGACTCTGTTGCCTGCTCTTTGAACACTTTCCCCTGTTATAGGGACATTGCTACACCACGAAGGAAGGGATGTTGGCAGTCCTAGTGAGCCTTGATAGGCTGAGGGTCAGATGGTAGGAAAGGATGGCTTCCCCTATTTGAGAAATTGGAAATGGGATAAGGGTGAAAGAGGAACAGGGGTGAAACTAGGAAAAAGACAAGGGAGAGGCTAAAATTGGAATGTTAAGTGGATAAATTATTCTTAAATTTTATTTATTTATTTTTACAATTTATTCACTTTGTATACCCACTGTAGCCCTTTCCATTATCTCCTCCCGGTCCCACCCACTCTCCTTCTTCTCACCCTATGCCATTTCCATAGTCTCCTGATAGGGGGAGGAACTCATCCCCTTCTGTCTGACTCTAGCTTATCAGGGCTCATCAAGGATGGCTGCACCATATTCCTCTGTGGCCTCACAAGGCTGCACCCCCCAGGAGAAGGTATTCAAAGAGCTGAGTTTATGTCAGAGAATAAATTATAGAAAAACAAATTTAAATTAAAACAAATAAAGTTTGAATAAAATAAATAGATAAATAAAGTAAAAAAAAAAATACAACAGTTAGAAAGAATGTCACACACCTGCAATTCAATAACTCAGAAAGCTCAGACACTGTTAGTGTCATGAATACAGGCCATCCTAAGAAATTAAATATACTCTCTGCCAAATTTCAAATGCAAGATGTGGATGAAGATCAGCACAACAACCTATGCTTACATATACAAAACAAAACAAAATAAAATAAAATATCTAAAACCCTATATTCCAGGCTCAGCAGCCAATGATGGTGATGTTGACGCCAGGCGTGTTGGACTAAATTTAACCCCAACACTAGACTGGAGTTACATCTGTAAGTTCAAAACCTTTTTGGTCTACATACCAACTTTCAGGACAGCCAAGGCTACAAAGAAACTTTTCTTCAGTGTCAAAAACAGAAACATGATCTTCTCTGGGAGCTTTTTTGATTCAATCAAATAAGTTCTGACCAAATTCACTATAGGCTTATTGTCATCCCATGATGAAAATGTAGTCTAACCTCAATGATCCTAAAATTCTGCCATAGCTCATATACTGTTCAAATGTTCACAATCTCTTCTGATATACAAGAGAATCTCTTCGGTGCCACGTCTTGTAACATCAGAAGCAAGTTACATCATTCCAACATAGATGCACAGAATACCCCTTCCCATTCTAGTATTGAGAATGCATATATAGTGAGGGAAGACTGGACCAAGAAAAGAAGTTCAGCAAGGAAAACAACAAATCCTGTTGCTGTTTCAAAAGGCTTAGATGGTCCTATCCCTGCAACATCTCATACATCTCTCAGTTTGGTTACCTATAGGCAGCACTCTATGGGAGGTGTCTCCTAACTTAGGTATCTCAACAACTTGTACTGTCAAGATGCAACCCAGGCTTCACCCTCACAACTTCATGCAATGAACCTTTATATTATTGTCTTCACTGGGGATCTGACTCTTCCAAACGCAGATGGCTGGCACTGTGCTGAATTGAAGCTACAAAGAAAGAATCTATTACTTTAAATTTTGCAATTTTTTTGTTTGTTTTTAGATCCAGCACAACATGGGTGAGCCTGTCAAGTTGGAATCTACATTGGGGTAGACAAATTGGGATGGACCATACCACACTTGGACCACTTTTGGAGCAGGTTTAATATGAAGTTCCTTCCTGATACTAGGAATCACTCTGCCTACTCTTTCCACTAACAGAAGAATTAACAGTGAGGAGTATTACTGTATGGACAACATATTAGGCTTCAAATCCAGAGCTATGACCTTTTCTTTGATGTTGATAATCTCCTTGAAAATTACTGTCTCTGTTTCAGCACGTGACTGCCATCTGAACCTACCTAGTGATGCTTTTCTCAACAAACCAAAAACTTTACATTTATTTCTGCTCCACTTGTCTTTTTCTTTCACCGTGGTCCTGAATGTCTCACTAAAAATAACCATTCAACAGATTTAGTATTCCAAGTAAGAAATCCAACCTATTATTTTTTAATTCTGCCTTATTCAATTTTTCAAGACATGCACAGAGTAAGTATGATTTGCAGCTTAAATATCATACAAATGACCTCTAGCTTAATTTTCCATGGAGTCTGTTGTCCTATGATATGGACTTCCTCTGTCTGCATTATTCTCAACACTCTGATTTTCTACGTCTTACAAGAACAGCTGATGAAGTTCTGTATACAGTTTTCTAATGCTTTTGACATCTTAAATCATGATGTTTTCCATAAAAAGAGAACATTCCAAGGTTCTGTCCAGCAGTGAAATCAGTCTTTGCATATAATTTTTTGTTCCAATTTGCCACTTTGTTGCTGTGACTAAATCCCCTAACCAAAAGCATGTCAGCTCATGAATGGGTTTATTCATTTAGTTTGGTACTGTCAGATCACAATCCATCATTTAGGGAGCTTAGCATAGGTAAAGCCTATAAAAAGCAAACCTGTCTGAAAAGAAAAGAAAACAATAGTAAAAAACAAAAACAAAAACAACAACAACAACAAAAAAAAAAAAACAACAGAAAGATGAAATAGCTACATGTGTCAAAGAAAATGTTAAATCTAAAAGTTCCCTACCACAAAACATCCAGGAACTCTGGGACATTATGAAAAGACAAAACATGCTAATGATCAGATTAGCAGAAGAAGGATGAGATCAAAGGTCCACACGATATTTTCAACAAAATCATATGAGAAAAATTTCTTAAACTAAATGTCTATCAAGGCAAAAGAAGCATACAAAACACCAAAGAGACTGGACCAGAAAAGAATTTCCTCTTACCACAGAATAATCAAAACTCTATACATACAGCACAAGGAAAGAATAGGAAAAGCTTCAACAGAAAATAAAATAAAATAAAATAAAACAGACCACACTAACCAACCAATCAAATAGACAAACAAAAAACAACCAAGAAATAAATAAAGGCAGATCTTTGAAATTAATCTTGTATTCTCAGTAAAGATGCTGGAAGTTGAAGGGCTTAAACAGTATGCTTCTGACTCTTAATAAACTACAGAAGCCAACACAAATTATTAAGCATGCCCAGAGACGTTCAATCAGCAAATGGAAAAAATAAGATGCTTCATGATAAGGTCAAATTTAAACATATGTATCTATAAATGTAGCCCAACACAGGGTGCTAAATCAACCAACACCACTACCAAAATACCAGGATTTACAATCACTGTTTGTTGATATCTCTTAATACCTTTAACCAAAATTCACCAATAAGAAGACACAGGTTCACAAAATGGATGATAAAACAGAATCCATCTTTCTTCTAAATACAACCAAAACAGCTTCACATCAATCATAGACAGTATCTCAAGGTAAAGGGTTGGAAAAAGATATTCCAAATTAATGGACTGAAGTATCAAGCTGGTATAGCAATTTTAATATCTAACACAACAGACTTGAAACAAAAACTAATCAAAAGATGGCAAAGTACAATACATATTCAAAGATATCCAGCAAGATAACATTTCAATACTTAACATCTATGCCCCAAACATAAGAGCACCCAATTTATAAAAGAAACACTTCTATAGCTTGCATCACATCCTGGCCCTGATAAACGGATAGGGGAAGACTTCAATAGGCCACTCACACCAAAGACAGGTCCTCCAGCCCAAACTGAACAGAGAAATATTCCAGCTAACTAACATCAAAAACTAAATATACCCAAATAATGTTTACAGAACATTCCACCCAAACAAAAAGATTATTCCCTCTTCTCAGAAAACTCATATACTGTTCTCCAAAATTGATGAAATACTTGAACAGTGGAAGTATCAAAAGATATAAGAAACTAGAAATAACCTCCTGCATCCTATCAGACCACTATGGTTTAAAGCAGCACATCATCGATAATAAAAACAGTAGAAAGCTTACAAACTCATGGGAATTGAAAAACTCTCTACTGAATAAAAAAATAGATCAAGACTGATATAAAGAAATTAAAGACTTTCTAGAAGTCAATGAAATCAATACACAACATATCAAAACTCACAGTACACAATGGAAGTGTTGACCAGAAGACAGGCCATAGCACTATTTTTTACATTCTGAAAAAAAAAAAAAAAGAAATCAGAGAGATCTCTTACTAGCAACTTAACACTGCACATAAATACTCTAGAACAAAGAAAGTAAGCATAACCAGAGGGAGTAGACACTGAAAAACTATTGAACGGTGTCTTCACTGGTAAAACCGAATGTTTCCACAGGAAAAAAAAAAAAATGGTGGATCCTATCAAAATTGATAATGATTAGATTTGAATAGTAGAGATCTCCTGAATAAGCAGAGGTAACTGTTTATCAGACAGATTGGTCATTCAGTCCAAACTAACTTAATAAAGACTAAAGTTTTCTTCTTAAATAAAAAAGGATACTTTTGTTATTTCATATTAAAAATAGTTAAAGAGGTTTAAAATGTTTTAAGTAAATTCAAAAGTATAAACTTGTTTCAGTTGGAATAATTTGTAGTGAATATAACATATTTGAGCAGTGTAGTGTTAGACCATGCATGTAATCCCAGCAGAGACAAGCAGTTCTATATTACTTAGTTGTTTTCTAAATTCAAAAGTTACAATGACAGGGTGTTGGTGGTTCATAGCCTTAATCCCAGCATTTGGGAGGCACGTGCCTTTTACATACCACCTGGGAGGGAGAGGCAGGTAGGATTTACAGTGATTTTACTTAAAAGCTGCTTGTAAAAGGCAGGCTGAAAATCAAAGTGAATTCCTTTTATTATCTAGAAATAAATACACTTTAAGGTATATTTGTAAACTTTCAAAGATTTTTTTAACTTTAATTGAGATATTATACTTTTTCTATTTCCAAAAAACCATTTTGCCATATAAAAGATATAACATCCCTAAAAAGGCACAACCCTCACCCCAGAATTAGGGATAGGGCAGGGTTTTGATTTAATCTTTTCAGGAGAATAAAATCATCCAACTAAAAAATATGTAGACCACTAGACACATGAAAGTTCTGAAAAAAAATGGCAGATCAACAAAAGAAAATGTCAAAAGAGGAGTAAACTGGCCAACTGGTATCACTCACCTTCACATTATCTCTTCTGTCTTCTACAGACATAAGTGCAAATTGTCTTTATGTGATTGCTAAAGAACAATCCAAAATCTCAATCTCCTATCAGAAAAGCCACCTGGTAAGAAACAGAAGAAAACAAAAAAATAAGGGATGATTCTATTGTCATGAATCTCATAATCTTCTGGCATGATGTGACTTCTATACTTACCACAAACTTCAATAATCAAGAATGTGTACAGGGTTTGTGAAAGAATAAGGAGTAAGAGAAAAAGGCAAAAACATAAGCCTAAAATATAGCCAAGTTTACATGAAAAGACCTAAGGAAACTCTAACATGAAAAATGTGCAGTGGACCAGAGAAACCTTTGATTGTTTATTTAATATAAACCAAATAAAAACAGATTTCACAACTCACACAAGACTAACTCACAGTGACACCTAAACTCCTATATTGCTGACCCTCCATCTACTACTAACCTCCTTTCCAGAGAGCCCTTTTGTTCTGGAAGTGGAAAATGGAGGTGATCATAAAGATAAGCTATGGCTTGCAGTCCCTCATGTCCCCTTGTGGTTTCAGGCACATCCCAGCCCTGGCCAACACCCAAAACAATGTTGGAGAATAATTTAATGTTTCCTGATGCATGGATTATGTCACAAGATGTGGAATCTGCCCTATCCACTTACCTAAAACCAGGCACACCTGCATCTTAGAAATTCATTTTGCACCCTGGAATTGAATTTCTCTAAAGCATGCTATTGTGCCTGGTGGTAGATCTGAGTAAAAAATAAAAATAAAAATAAAAATAAAATAACTAAGTATTGCTGAAGGATGATCACCACCAACTCTTTTCTTCCAGTATCAAAACTACTTGTACAATTTTTACACAAAACCGTGTGTGGAATACAACATTCATCATTTCTAGAAATGAGATCTTAGTTTTTCCAATCTATCTACTGCACACCAAAAGCAATGCCTGTGTGTGCACACTAAATAGTGATATTATAAGCACCACAGCTTTCTACTTCCCAGGCTGCATGGTCCCCTCCTCCCTGGACAATCAATACTCAGGAAGGGTCAGAGTCCAAGATTCTCTGCCCAGGTCACCACATGGAGAACAACAGCACCACAGTCTGAACCACAGTCCATCTCAGTCAAAGCAGATCAGGCTGTGATAGCTCAGTAGACCTGCTCTGCCTGGCCTGGGAACAATGGCCCCACACTCACCATGGTATGGCATGGCGACTCACTCATAGCTTCCTACAGCTCCATCAAAGGAAAGTCCGTGAACAACCTAGTAAGCTACCTCTTGCTGGTGCTCCTGACTCCTAAGCCTACCCAGAGTCTTCAATTAGCTTGAACAATACAGCTGAGTCTCAGAACAGTAGTAGCTCCTCTACCAGTGGATCAAAGATCAAATGATGCAGATATTAGAGGCATTCTAGCTTTTCCCTAACTACTATGGGCACACAAAACCCTAGTGTTGTTATAAAAGAATGAAAATCCCAATTGGTCGATTTTACCAATACAGACCCAGGAGCCAGATACTGGGGAGAAAACCTGCTAGTTCAGAGAGGCAGAGAAAGCACCCATCTGACCCTGCTACTCACCTCACCTCTAAGAAGGAAAAGCTCCAAAAGCTCACCAGTTCAGATGACAGCTCAGGGGGGGATAGGCCAAAAGAACCCAAGGCCAAAGGCTTTCTAGCTCAAAGCTCAAAAAGCTCAAAAGCTACCAATCTAAAACTCCTTCCACTTTTACACTCTGTCTTAAATACATTTCAGCTGAAAGTTCGACTTACTCTTTAATCCTTGTCAGCTGGTTTATTGTTTTGCCTCTTGACTAGGGTTAACATTATTTCATCCTGTGCACCGAGAGCTTTTGAATTAAAGGTATGTTCTGGGAATGACAGAATCATACTATAATCACCTGTTTAGAATAAACAGACAGTCCGTGGAATTAAGGTTTGTGTTAGGGTTCAACCATACCAAAAAAAAAAAAAAAAAGCACAGGTTTTTACAGTTCACAATCTAAGGGATCACACTGGTATCAAATATCTTGCAACACCCTCATCTTGGAAATGTTTTAAAATTCAATCTTCCACTCTCCCAGGGCACCTGTTCATTTTCCAAGATACAGGTAATTTATGTTACACACTCAGTGTCCAGTGCATTCATCTCTACCTCATAGTTGGGAAGTCCTTCATCCAAACTTCAGTCAAAGCCAAACAGTAACTGAAGAGCTTAAGACAGCCTGAATATAACTCCATTTTGAAATAAAGATCTTGACTGGGAACTGAATTCAGGCACCAGGAAATATCACAGAATGTACACCTGGTAGAAAACAAAGTTAACTCTCCTAGCAACAGCCTCCAGGAAATATAACAGAATAAATGCTTCATAGAAAATAGAGACAAACTCCCTGGCAATAATCAATGGGAATCGGTTGAGAATCGGGTGGGAAAATTCTCCCCAATGTTTCAGATATGGTTTAGAAAAATAGCCATTGTGATTATACGCCTTAGCCATTGTGATTGTGTGCCTCAGAAAAGGTCACCCTGCCCTGCTAAACTTCACCCAATTCTGTAACACCAAGGCTTGTGCCCCCCGCCCTGCTTGCTGCCATGGAAACCCCCTGCTCACAGGCTTTCCCTTTAAAAATTCTGTTCACTCAGAACTCGGGGTCCCACTTCTCTACTGCTGTGCCAGTGATACTTGGGTCCCCAGTTCGATCGCTGTCATAATAAAGCTCTCTTGCAGTTGCATCCAGTCGTCTCCTGGTGGTCTCTGAGGGTCCCATGAACCTGGCATAACATTTGGGGGCTTGTCCATCAGGGATGCCTCAAGACCTCTAGGACTCCTGGCCCAAAGAGCTTAATCCCATGGGTAAATGTCTTCTATGCTGTCCATCTGCTTTAAATGGTTGTTTGCCTTTATTCTTTGTTTCTTTTCCTGAAAAGCCTTGAGGTGCTTACAAGAGCAGCCAGTTTAGGTATGACAGATGTGTCGGGGCCTAGGCTGTGGGAGCTTCAAAACACGTTTTGTTGCCCTGGAATTTCTGCCTCCTCGGGACCCCTGGAAGAGGGGGACTGGAGTGAGGATCTGTTTCTGCCTCCGGAGTGAGGATCAGTTTCCTGGAACTTCTGTGGCAGAGAAGTCCAAGTTTTGTCTGTTTTCGCCTCCTCGGAACCCCTGGGATAGGTGTACTGGAGTGAGGATCTGTCTTTACCTCCTCGGAACACCTGGGATTGGGGAACTGGAATGAGGATCGGTTTTCTGGAACTTCTGTGGCAAAGAAGTCCAGGTTTTCAGTGTTACTTGGTTTCTGTGTGTGATTAATTGTTTGTTTGTTTTTTTTTTCCCCTCTTGATGTTGTGCCCGGAGTTACTGTTTAATTTTTGTGATTAATTGTTTGTGGTTTTGTGTCTACTTGAGAGTGCTTGATTTTACTTTTGTTTAAAACTGCAGCTGTTTTTGTTTCTATGATTTCAGTTTTGTCCCATGATGTTAGCCTGGGTATAGGCTGTAAGTTGTTGCCTTTGTTTTCATATTTGTCTGAGACGCCGGTTCTTTTTATGCATGAGTGATTTACTATTTGTTGAAATTGTTCTCCTTACTTCTTCTGCGTTATCTTAAATTCTCTTGATGAATAGACTGACTTACAATATGGGACAGACTACTTCCAAACCTCTTGACTTGGTTCTGACTCATTTTGGAAAAGTTAAAACTAGAGCTCACGGTCTTTCAGTTGATGTAAAAAAAAAAAAATGACTTTTTTTGCAGCACAGAATGGCTTACCTAAAATGTGAGCTAGTTGCCGGAAGGAACTTTCTACCTTCCCACTGGCCTTGTGATGGGAAATAGAGTCTTTCAGAAAGCATGCGGGCACCCAGACCAAGTGCCCCATATTGTAGTTTGAAAGGATCTAGTTATTCATCTGCATCCATAGATTAAGCCTTTTCTGACCCCCACTAACAGTCCTCCTTCCACAGGCTCTCCAAAACCAGACGCCACTTCCCTGGCTCCATAGATCCCAAAAAACTCCCTCTGCTCCCCTTCACTCTATTTTGCAGGATGGAACTCCAGAGGAAGCCATTTTTCCACCCCCTCCATATAGACCTCCTCCCACCCTTCAACCGGCTCCTACAGTGACAGACATTTTACCACCATCTGGCCCGGCGCAGAGGACCCAGAGCCGCCGATCAGACTCTCCTTCTGAAGTGACAGAGGCAGATTCCACGGTCCTTCCCCTATGGGCCATAGGACCACCAGATGATAATGCCAATCAACCTCACCATTATTGGCCTTTTTCCACATCAGATCTTTATAACTGGAGAACTCAGAATGCCAAGTTCTCTGACAACGCTAGAGATTTGATTGATCTCCTTAAAACTGTTCTTTTCACCCATCAGCCCACCTGGGATGATTGCCAGCAGCTTTTACAGGTTTTGTTTACCACAGAGGAGCAGGGATGTATTATTTCAGAGGCGCGAAAAAATGTCCCAGATGCTACAGGAATTCCAACTACAAATCAAGCCTGTATCGATGATTACTTTCCCTATAAGAGGCCCAATTGGGATTACAACAAGGCTGCAGGTGGGGAATGTCTCCTAGTCTACCACCAGGCTCTGTTGGCAGGTCTCAAGGCAGTCACAAGATGGCCCACTAATTTGGCCAAGATGTACAGAAACAGGAAAGAATAGGCCAGCATTTGTGTCCAAGGTAAGTCAGAATGTAGCTAAGTTTATTGGGGCAAATTGGAGATTGCATTGTGCATATAGGCCCCAAAGTTCAGGACAGGTAGAAAGGATGAACACAACATTAAAAGAGACCTTAAAAAAATTGACCTTGGAGCCTGGCACTGACTAAGTGATGCTCCTCTCCATTTCCCTATATAGGATTAGGAATTCCCCTTACCATTTAGGTTTTATTCCCTTTGAGATTATATATGGGATGCCAGCCCCTATAGTACCCAATTTTAAGATTGATGCTACTGCTGAAATGGATTAAAACAGGTTTTAAGAAATGTTTAAGGCTTCTGTGCAAGCAGGAAGGTCTTAAAGGGGCAACAGCAGCTTCTAGGATAAAAAAAAAGGCTGCAAGCCTCTATGGTCATAAAAATTGGATTTAACAGGTAACAAGATTTCCTCCTATGAAATTACAGCTAAAGGGAATAAAAATAAGTTTTGTAATTTTGTTTGTTTGTTTTGAATATATAAGTTAACTATGTTCTATATATCTTGATATCTGTTATTGATTATTAAATATATTAATAATCAATACTGCACATAATTTCTGTCCTGTTTTAAAAACCAGGATTATAAAAATAATAAGGTTTAAAACTATGTTTATATAAAATATTAAAAGTGCACCTTCATGTGTTTATATATAGGAACTTCTTTTGCTGGCAGCCAACATCAACATAATACATTTAATATTGATTTTAAAAGGACTGAATTGTTTGCATTGATAAAATTTGGTATTGCCTTTTAAAATTATGATTATACTTTGTAACTTCATTCCTAAAAAGGGTACCTTATTTTGATATTTCAAAAACAGGTTTAAAAAAAACTAT
The DNA here is from genome assembly GCA_036365155.1 of Meriones psammophilus. Taxonomy (NCBI): domain Eukaryota; kingdom Metazoa; phylum Chordata; class Mammalia; order Rodentia; family Muridae; genus Meriones; species Meriones psammophilus. Next base: position 151,107 of record JAEOAE010001648.1, on the reverse strand, counting down.
GTTTAAGGCAATAAAGCATTTTAATGTTTATCAGGTATTTTAGACAATGACCTTAGGCATTCTAACAGAGAACTTAGAACAGTTTCTCAGCCCTTTGGGGGAGAACAAAATACTTTGATATTTGTTTTGTTAATTTTACCAAATAAAACCAAGTTATACTATTTGAGCCAATTATGAAAATTGCAGTTTTGATAAAATAATAAAAATGATTCTGATAAAAACTTTTATATGGTTTAAAATTTTAAAAAAATGTCTGGTTAAATCAAAAGAATGGAGCTGGGAAAAGCCTAACCTGAAGATATACAGACTGTTATAAAAATATAAATTGTATTTGCTTTGTTTTTACACCTGCAAGCATGATTTGAGAAAGAACTGTATGATATATTGCTCTTCATTTGAAAGGCTAATGCTTTTTTTCAATGCAAAATGTTTTCTTATGCTTTTTAGCCCAGGTTTATATAGGGATATATTCAACTCATTTTTAATTATTATAAAAATATCTGCCTGGTTGCCAGTTCCTATATAAATTATTTAATGCTGTTTCTAAACAAAATTTTTGTCCTTTATGCTTTTTTTTGCTGTTTAGTTTTAATGCAATATGATAGGATGGCTAGATTTTCTGTTCCTTCTATGTATTGTATTTGATTGAAAGTTTTGCTTTGATTTTAGTTCAGAAAGATATTTGAAGTTATGCTAATAAACATAAATAACTATATAACTATATATTTATATTTATATAAATATAAATAACTGCTAATAAATGCAGTTAATTATAAGAATGGATTTTATCTGATATTTTGTTTATGTTTTTAAAGTTAAGCCTAAGATGGGTAACTATAAAGGTGGCCTACATAGATCTACTGAAGATAAATATGAGTTTAAAAATATTTATTTAAGAAATATGCCAGAATTAGAGATTATGGCATTCTATTTCATAGGATGCATTTTAAAATAAATAATTTAAAGAGAGATAAAAAATAATTCAGATATCCCGGCCCTCAAGCTTGTCAGAGATCTGATGAATATGGCATTTTAACATGTGTAAGTTTATTATGACAGAGAGTCCCAAAATCCTGGGAGTAGCTCCCCCAAGGTCTCCAAGAAGATTTGGGCACAATGTGAATCTGGATTATGGTATGCTAGCCACTGGGCAAGACTGCCCCAACTGGCCCACTGCCTGGGCCCAGCCTAAACTGTGGACGAAACTGTGGACACCTGGAGTCAATGTTTCATGTTGCTAAGGGCGAGGTGAGGCCATTCTCTCGTTTCTTTCTCCACAGAAACAGTGTCTCATCTTCTGTGCCTGATTGCTGGACTGCCCTGCTCATGATGCCATGAGACCACAGGAACCAAGGACAGCTGCCTAGAGTGATGGACTGACTAGTTGTCACTGTCATTTTGATTGGCACATGGATTGGTACATACTTATCCTTCTCAGGTCTCTGATTACATTGATGGCTAAGCTAAGATAATGGTAGCCTTGCAGCTAAAGAGCAGATAGTTAGAACCATTGTTAGTGTATTGGTTAATTTATTAGTTAGTTAAAATTACCAGGTACAAGGTTTTCTATTTAAAGAAGGCAAGCAGGTTTGCCTAGCTTACAGGCTTCATGTTAATTATCTATGTCTTATAATGGATGGCTAGATAGAAAGATAATGGAGTTTATGTAGGGTTCTGAGGATGTAAGAGTTTATGTTTTGAGAATCTAAAAAATGTTGTTTGGTTTGGGAAAATGTTTCAGGGTTTATAAATACAAGAAAGATTGGAGGATTTAAATAGATGTTTTAAAATATATGAACATAAATTGTAATGATACAGAAAAATAATTTGAGTCATATTAAAAATGGGAGATATTTTAGACTTCTCTCTTCTCTCTCTGCTATTGTTGTGCGTATGTTGTTATAAAATTTCAGGAGTCCAGAGTTATGACATTGACTAATAGAGTTCTGATAAGCTGATTGCTTTATATCCAGTCACAAGTTGAAGATTTTAATTGCCTTTTGATGGTTTTCTAGAGATAAATATAAAAATGCATTTCATCATGCTAAACATATATATACAATGTGTATATGTGACCCAAAAGCCAGAACTTTTACTATGATATCTTTAATATTTGCCATTTTTGTGGTAGACTTTGATACAGAATTTAAAAATATTTTAAATCTATTTTTTCTAGTTGCTTTGTTAAGGGAAGTCCAAGCATCCACAGTTCAGCACTAAAGCCACTAATATATTTCTGCCTAACTTTCCAGTGTAACATGGAGATGGGAACTAAAAATAAATTTTAAGAAGATCTGAAAAAAAGTGGCCCAGTTCTATTGGTGGCTGATTACCAACAGCTGTATCCACAGTTAAAGTGTTAGTTTCAGATCATGGATAAATTGATGCTCATTCCATTGGATGCTTTACCTGTTATTCACAAAATGTTTTAGAAAATCAAAAAGTCTTGAGACCTGAATTTGACATAGCTCAAACAGACCCCAGAAGAGTTTTTCCCTGGTATTGGGATTCAATGTATGTTGAATTTCCTCAAATACTTTTTCAGGATCTAAGGAGAGTATCATGTTTTTTTTTTTTTTCTTTCACTTTGTTTATATGGTGGATTACATTGATAGAGTCCTGTATCTTGAACCACCTCTGCATGCCTGGGATGAAACCTACTTGGTCATAGTGGATGATATCTTTGATGTGCTCTTGGATTTGGTATGCAAGCATTTTGTTCAGTATTTTTGCATCAATGTTCCTAAGGAATAGTGGCCAGAAATTCTCTTTCTTTGTTGGGTCTTCGTGTGTTTTAGTTATCAAGGTGACTGTGGCTTCAGAGAATGAGTTTGGTAATGTTCCCTCTGTTTCTATTGTGTGGAATAGTTTGAAGAGAATTAGAGTTAGCTCTTCTTTGAAGGTCTGGTAGAATTCTGTACTGAAACCATTTGTTCCTGGGAATTTTTTGGGTGAGAGACTTTTGATGACAGCTTAGGTGATATAGGACTACTTTATTTATTTACCTGGTCTTGATTTAGCTTTGGTAAGTGGAATTTATAAAGAAAATTGTACATTTTATTTATATTTTCAAATTGTGTGGCATATAGGTTTTGAAGTAAGACCTACTGATTGTTTGGATTTCCTCAAAGTCGGTTATGTCCCCCTTTTTATTTCCTATTTTGTTGATTTGGGTAGTGACTCTCTCTTTTACTTAGCCTGGCGAAGGGTTTGTCTATCTTGTTGATTTTCTCAAACAAACAAACAAACAAACCACAGCTCTTCATTTAATTGATTCTTTCAATTGTTATGTTTCTAATTTATTAATTTTATCCCTGTTTTGATTATTTCTAGCCTTCTATTACTCTTGGAAGTGTCTACTTTTACTTTTACAGGATTTCAGGTGAACTGTTAAGTTGCTTTTATGAGATGTTTCAAATTTCTTCTTGAAGGCACTTAGTGCTGTGGACTTTCCTCTTAGCACTGCTATTATTGTGTCCCATAAGTTTGGGTATGTAATATATCTTGAAGTCAGGTATGTAGATACTTCCAGAAGTTCATCTCTGGAGTCTGAGTACTTTTCCTTATGACAAGAGATGTCCAGGGAAACACGAGTGGGTGCTGTTTTTTCAGATGGAGCCAAGCAGGAATATGTATTTTGAAGGAAGGGCACAAGCACAGTGCCCTGAAGGGTGAGGCATTGGAAAGGATTTCTTTGAATGGTAAAGGGCATGAGTACCATTTTAGTTTTTGTTTATTTTCTTCTCTCTCCTTTTTTTTTTTTTTTTTTTTTTTTTTTTTTTTTTTTTTGCGAAGCAAAAGTATTGTTTTGGAAAGAAATGAGCATGAATGCCACAATCCAAGCAAGTGAAAGATAAGGCAAAAGATGACCTAAATATGCTTCCTCGAGGATATATATTTCACATTGCTGAGAGCAAAATTATAGGCTTTGCTTTTTGAAAAACCTAATAAATTTAGGATTCTTAAATACCTCTATCCCCCTTCCACCCACCACCCCTAGTTAGGAGAGAAAACCGGTTTGTATAGACAAGGAACTCAGACCTCTCCAGCTATTTAATGCTGGTTAGGGTTATTGGCTTCTTTAAGGCAATACCAGTTTCAGTCATCTGGATTCCAGAAGTCTACTCAAACAGCAAACAGCTTGGCATGATTTTTTAAAATATATTTTATTTGGATTATTATGCCTCTACTTCCCTTACAACCATTATTCCTTCAAACACCCCAACACTAGATAAAAGAGAAAGAAGGCTAGAGGGAAAAGGAGATATAGGTCTCTTTAATAAAGCTGCTTCCTATGGTTTATTGTGGTCAAGTTCGTTGGGGCAATACCTCTTAATCATGAGGATATTCAGCAGTCCAACAAACCAGCAATGACAAATACAGTAGCAGTGTGGGTGAAAAGCATCATGAAGAGCAGCATTCTTTCTTCTTCAAATACCCCAGACCCTCTTATGGCTCTCGAATGTGTACCCTCTCCAGAAGACTCAGAATTAAACTATGTGCAGTTGGCAAAAACACATGTCTGCTAGAGCACGAGACAATCAGAATTAACAGCTGTGGACAAACTGAAGCAGCCTTGTGTTCCACACCTGGGGTTAAAAGAAAAACACATTCACATAACATGAGTAGGATTTTAAAGGAACATACATTTGTAACACAATTTCTGATTCTATTACTTTGGTTATTTTCTCTCTGTCTTTTACTTAGATTAGATAAGTACTTATTTAATTTAGATAAGGGTTTGTCTGTCTTGTTGATTTTTCTCAAAGAACCAACTTTTTGTTTCATTGGTTCTTTATTTTCTCTTTCTATTTTATTGATTTCTGCCCTCAATTTGATAGTTTCTTGATGTCTACTCCTTTTTTGTGTGCTTACATATTTTTGTTCTAGACTTTTCAGGTGTGTTTTTAAGTTGATAGTATGAGATCTCTCCAATATCTTTATGTAGGCACTTTGTGCTATGAAGTTTTCTCTTAGCACCACTTTCATTCCTCATTCTATTCCATGAGTTTGCATACAGTATGTATTTATTTTTATTGGATTCTATAGTCTTTATTTTTTTTTATTTGTTTTAACCCATTTTTCATTCAGTAGAAGATTATTCACTTACCATGAGTTTGTAATGTTTTTATGATTCTTTCTGATGCTATTTTTATCCAGCTTTAAACCATGGTGGTCTGACAGGATACAAGATGTTATTTTAATTTTCTATTAAGATTTACATTGTGTGTGAATATGTAGTCAATTTTAGAGGATGTGTCATGAAATGACGAGAAGGTATATTCTTTTGTGTTTCTGTAGAATGTTTTGTAATTCTCAGATAGATTTAGGTCCTGCTGTGGTAATATAGCTGAGCTCAGGTGGTGACATATTGCCTGACTGTTCTTGAATCTATTCCTATGCTGGTGTCTAGAGATCTGGATTTGGGGTGATTATAGGTCTAAGTGCTGTTTTTTGGGGTGGGAGTTTTGTGCTTGAGGGTCTGCTAGCACTCTGAAGTTCCAGAAAGTGTGTTGGCTGAGTGTTGATATTTTAATGACCTGCTTGGCATGTATTCACGGTGTTATGTTTCCTGGGATGGTATGGGGGGAGAGGTGCAACATGTGTTCAGTTGGAACAGTAGGGAAGATCCTGGAATTGGGTTTGTGGTAACAAAGATAGTAAGGAAGATTTCTGGTATTCCACCTTGGTCTCCATGAAAGTATGGCCTAGGGTTGAGCAGAAGAGTTGGGAGTGAGATCACTGAAGCAGAACAGAGATTGGGAGTGTGTAATCTACAGGACACAAGAAAGGGGAAGCTACCAGTGGTGTTCTTTGTAGTGCTAGGGGCAACCATGAGAATTGGGTTTTCTGTAACAGAGAGTGGGAAAAGCTCCACAGAAACAAGTAGGAGAATATCACTGAACATTTGTTTCTTCTTTGTGTGTTTCTTTGGGGGAACTCAGGAAAGCTTTTGGAGGAGGAACCTGTCTAGATTGGGGATTGGATTTGAGTGTCTATGATCTCAACCCAGTTCCTGGTGCTTGTGTCTACTGTGTTGTGATTGAAATTGGTCATTCTGACTCCTCGTTATGTTCTCATGCCTTCACCCTTATCAACTCTATCCCTAAATCATATAGGAAAGACTCAAAGCAATTGCAGTTCAGTGCTAGGCTATTTTGGTATCCTGAGGTTTTTTTTTATTATTATTATTATTTTTTTTATATTTTGGTATTTTATTTAAATCTTATTTTGTGAAAATTTTTTTTCTCCATAATTTTATTTTTCTCCTTAGTTACATTTTGTTAATTCTGTATCCCAGCTGTATCCCTCATTCCCTCCCCACCTCCCCATTCCCACCCTCCCTCCCTCATCTCCTCCCTGTCCCTTTCCAAGTCCACTAATAGGGAGGACCTCCTCCCCCTTTCATATGACTCGCTTTTGTCAGGTATTTTCCGGACTGGCTGCAAAGTCCTCCTCTGTGGCCTAACAGTACTGCTCCTCCCTTGGGAGGTTGGGAGAATCAAAGAGCCAGTCATTGAGTTCATGTTAGAAATAGTCCTTGTTCCCCTTACTGTGGGAAACCAATTGATTACTGAGCTATCATGGGTCACATCTGAGCAGAGGTTCTAGATTTTATCCTCTCATGGACTTTGGTTGAGTGTCCATCTCAGAAAAGACCCTGTGCCCAGATACGTTTGGTCCTTGTGGAGTTCCTATCCTCTCCACATCAAACTCCCCTTCTTTCATATGATTCCCTGCACTTTGCCGAAGGTTTGGTTGTGAGTCTTAGTATCTATTTTGGAGCACTGCTAGGTAGAGTCTTTCAGATGCTTTCTGGTGACTCCGCCATATGTTCAATGCACATCCCATTTGTCTTTCTAAATGAGGATAGATCATCATACCCCATGTCTGCTTTCTTGATTATCTTCTTTAGATTTCATTATGTTTATCCTATCTTTTAGGTCTATATAAGCAGTATATTCCATGTTTGTCTTTCTCCTTCTGGGATACTTCACTCAGAATGATCTTTTCTAGATCCCACCATTTGCCTGCAAATTTCATGATTTTCCTCCTTTTTGATTGCTGAGTAGTATTCCATTGTGTAGAAATACCACAATTTCTGTATCCATTCCTCCGTTGATGGACATCTGGGTTGTTTCAGGTTCTGGCTATTACAAATAAAGCTGCTACAAACATGGTTGAGCAAATGTCCTTATTGTGTACTTGAGCAAAGTTTGGGTATATGCCTAGCAGTGGTATAGCTGGATCTTGAGCAAGCACTATTCCTAATTGTCTGAGAAAGCGCCAGATTGACTTCCAAAGTGGTTGAACCAGATTACATTCCCACCAGCAATGGAGGAGGGTTCCCCTTTCTCCACAACCTCTCCAACATGTGTTGTCATTTGTGTTTTTCATCTTGGCCATTCTGATGGGTGTAAGGTGAAATCATAGGGTCGTTTTGATTTGCATTTCCCTAATGGCTAATGACGTTGAACATTTCTTTAAGTGTTTCTCTGCCATTCTATATTCCTCTACAGAGAATTCTCTGTTTAGCTCCGTTCCCCATTTTTTAATTTGTTTATTTGTTTTGCTGCTTTTCAGCTTCTTTAGTTCTTTATATATACTGGATATTAGCCCTCTGTCAGATAGAGGGTTGGTGAAGATTCTTTCCCAATCTGTAGGCAGTTGTTTTGTTTTGATGACGGTGTCCTTTGCTTTACAGAAGCTTTTCAGTTTCATGAGGTCCCATTTATTGATTGTTGCTCTTAAAGCCTGTGCTGTTGGAGTTCTGTTCAGGAAGTTGTCTCCTGTGCCAATGAGTTCTAGGCTGTTCCCTACTTTTTCTTCTAACAGATTTAGCGTATCTGGTTTTATGTTTAGGTCTTTGATCCACTTGGACTTTAGTTTTGTGCAGGGTGATAAATGTGGATCTTTTTTCATTTTTCTGCATGTAGACATCCAATTAGACCAGCACCATCTGTTGAAGATGTTATCTTTTTTTCCATTGAGTGGTTTTGGCTGCTTTGTCAAAAATTGAGTATTCATAGGTACGCGTGCGTTTATTTCTGGGTCTTCAATTCAGTTCCATTGATCCTCCTTTCTGTTTGATGCCAATACCATGCAGTTTTTATTACTATTGCTCTGTAGTACAGCATGAGATCAGGAATGGAGATACCTCCAGATGATCTGTTGTTGTATAGGGTTGTTTTGGAGATTCTAGGTTTTTGTTTCTCCATATGAAGCTGAGAATCTTTTTTTTCAAGGTCTGAAAAGAATTGAGTTGGTATTTTGATGGGAATTGCATTAAATCTGTAGATTGCTTTTGGCAGGATGGCCATTTTCACAATGTTAATCCTACCAATCCATGAGCACGGGAGATCTTTCCATCTTCTGAGATCTTCTTCAATTTCTTTCTTCAGAGACTTGAAGTTTTTCTCAAACAGGTCTTTCACTTGCTTGGTTAGTGTCACCCCAAGGTACTTTATGTTATTAGTGGCTATTGTGAAGGGTGTTGTTTCCCTAATTTCTTTCTCAGCCCTTTTGTCTTTGGTATACAGGAGGGCTTCTGATTTTTTGAGTTGACTTTGTATCCAGCCACTTTGCTGAAGGTGTTTATCAGCTGAAGGAGTTCTCTGGTTGAATTTTTGGGGTCACTTATGTATACTATCATATCATCTGCGAATAGTGACACTTTGACCTCTTCCTTTCCGATTTGTATCCCCTGATCTCCTTTAGTTGTCTTATTGCTCTGGCTAAGACTTCAAGTACTATGTTGAAGAGATATGGAGAGAGTGGGCAGCCTTGTCTTGTCCCTGATTTCAGTGGGATTGATTTAAGTTTCTCTCCATTGAGTTTGATGTTGGCTGTAGGCTTGCTGTATATTGCCTTTACTATGTTTAAGTATGTTCCTTGTATCCCTGATCTCTCAATACTTTAAACATGAATGGGTGTTGGACTTTGTCAAATGCTTTTTCGGCATCCAAGGAGATGATCATGTGGTTTTTCTCCTTCAGTTTGTTTATGTGGTGGATTACATTGATGGATTTCCGTATGTTGAACCACCCTTGCATGCCTGGGATGAAGCCTACTTGGTCATGATGGATGATATCTTTGATGTGTTCTTGGATTCGGTTTGCAAGTATTTTATTGAGTATTTTTGCATCAATATTCATAAGAGAGATAGGTCTAAAGTTCTCTTTTTTTGTTGGGTCTTTGTGTGGTTTGGGTATCAAGGTAACTGTCGCTTCATAGAATGAGTTTGGTAATGTTCCTTCTGTTTCTATTTTGTGGAATAGTTTGAGGAGAATTGGTATTAGCACTTCTTTGAAGGTCTGGTAGAATTCTGAGCTGAAACCATCTGGCCCAGGGCTTTTTTGGAGGGGAGGCTGTGAATGACTGTTTCAATTTCCTTAGGGGATATAGGTCTATTCAGTCTTTCTATCTGATCTTGACTTAATGTTGGTAGATGGAATCTATCAAGAAAATTGTCCATTTCATTTAAATTTTCAAATTTTGTGGCGTATAGGCTTTTGTAGTATGACCTAATGATTGTTTGAATTTCTTCAGTGTCTGTAGTTATGTCCCCCTTTTCATTTCTGATTTTGCTGATTTGGATAGATTCTCTCTGCTTTTTAGTTAGCTTGGCTAAGGGTTTGTCTATCTTGTTGATTTTCTCAAAGAACCAGCTTTTTGTTTCATTGATTCTTTGAATAGTTTTATTTGTTTCTAATTGATTGATTTCAGCCCTGAGTTTGATTATTTCAGCCTTCTGCTCCTCTTGGGTGTATCTGCTTCTTTTTTTCTAGGGTTGTCAGTTGGGCCATTAAGTTACTTGTATGTGATGTTATAAATTTCTTCTTGAAGGCACTTAGTGCTATAAATTTTCCTCTGAGCACCGCTTTCAATGTGTCCCATAAATTTGGGTATGTTGTGCCTTCATTTTCATTGAATTCTAAGAAGTCTTTAATTTCTTTCTTTATTTCTTCCTTAACCCAGCTGTCATTGAGTAGCAAGTTGTTCAGTTTCCATGTGCGTGTCGGCTTTTTGTTGTTTCCATTGTTGTTGATGTCCAGCTTTAGTCCATGGTGGTCCGATAGAATACAAGGGATTATCTCAATCTTTTTATATCTGTTGAGGCTTGCTTTGTGACCAACTATATGGTCTATTTTGGAGAAGGTTCCATGAGGTGCTGAAAAGAAGGTATACTCTTTTGAGTTTGGGTGGAAAGATCTGTAGACGTCTATTAGGTCCATTTGATTTAGGGACTCTGTAAGTGCTTTTATTTCCTATTTGGTTTCTGTCTAGTTGATCTGTCCCTTGGTGATAGTGGGGTGTTGAAGTCACCCACTATTAGGGTATTGCCATCCATGTGTGGTTTAAGCTTTAATAATGTTTCATTTATGAATGTGGGTGCTCTTGTATTTGGGGCATAGATGTTTAGAATTGTGATGTCTTCTTGGTGAATTTTTCCTTTGATGAAAATGTAGTGCCCCTCTATGTCTTTTTTTTTGATTAGTTTTGGTTGAAAATCTATTTTATTAGATATTAGGATAGCCACTCCTGCTTGTTTTTTTGGGTCCATTTGCTTGAAAAACTGTTTTCCAGCCTTTTACTCTGAGGTAATGTTTATCTTTGTTGCTTAGGTGTGTTTCTTGGATGCAGCAGACTGTTGGATCCTGTTTCCGCACCCATTCTGTTAGTCTGTGTCTTTTTATTGGAGAGTTGAGTCCATTGATGTTGATAGATATTAATGACCATTGAATGTTATTTCCTATTATTGTGGAGTTGGCGATGTTACTGTGGATCATTGCTTGTTTGCTTTTGACTTTTGTTGGAAAATATCTTTAACCTATGTTTTCTTGGGTGTATTTGTTTTCATTGGATTGGAATTTTCCTTCTAGTATCTTCTGTAGGGCTGGGTTGCTGTTCAAATATTGCTTAAATTTAGTTTTGTCGTGGAATATTTTATTTTCTCCATCTATGTTGATTGAAAGCTTTGCTGGGTAAAGTAGTCTAGGTTGGCACCTGTGGTCCCTTAGGGCCCGCATGATCTCTCCCCAGGCTCTTCTGGCTTTCATAGTTTTTGATGAGAAGTCCGGAGTGATTCTGATAGGTTTGCCTTTATATGTTACTTGGCCTTTTCCCTTGCTGCTTTTAGTATCTTTTCTTTGTTCTGTAGATTAAGTGTTTTGACTATGATGTGGCGTGAGGAGTTTCTTCTCTGGTCTAGCCTATTTGGTGTTCTGTAGGCCTCTTGTATGTTTGTGGACATCTCTTTCTTTAGGTTGGGAAAATTTTCTTCTATGATTTTCTTGAAAATATTTTCTGGACCTTGTAACCTGGACTCCTCTTCTTCTTCAATTCCTATTATTCTTATATTTTGCCTTTTCATGGCATCCTTGATTTCTTGGATGGTTTGTGTTTGGGATTTTTCTGATTTTATTTTTGCTTTGAGGGAAGTATCAATTTCTGTGAGTGTATCTTCAGCACCTGAGATTCTCTCTTCCATCTCTTGAATTCTATTAGTGATGCTTACCTTTGAGATTCCTTCTCTTTTCTCTAAGTTCTTCAGTTCCAGGGTTTTCTCAGTTTGTGTTTTTTTATTGATTCTAATTCTGTTTTCATGTCTTGCAACATTTCCTTCATCTGTTTGAGTGTGGATTCCTGTGTCTCCAAGATGGACTGTATTTTTTGTTTGTTTCCTCTCTTAGTGCCTCTGCTTCTGCCTCCAATTGTTTGGCTCTATTTGCATGTATTTCTTTAAGAGCTTCTTCGTTCACCTCGTTTGTCTTTGTTTCTATTTGGGAGGCCAAATCGTTAAGGGATTTTTGTATCCTCTTTAACTGTTTGAATCTCTATGACTATTTCTCTGAGAGATTTGTTTGTTTCCTCTTTATGTGCCTCAAATAACTGGATAATCATAGCTTTAAAATCATTTTCTTTTCTGTTTCTGCTGAGTTGGAGTGTCCAATAATTTTGGAGGTTGCTGGTGAAGCCATGATATGATTTGCGTTGGTTGTGTTCTTTCGCCGTCCTCTGGCCATTTGGTTATCTGTCGTACACTGTCTGTTCCTGGATTCTGCAGGTCAGACTGGTTTTTCTCTGGTATCTGGAGAATTCTTCAGGAAAATGAAGGTCTAGTGAGGTCTAGTGGTTTCAGTGTGTGCGTTAGTTATTCAGCTATACCTGTAGAAGGAAAGTTCGCAGGCGCAGAAGGGCAAATGTGGGGTAGCGTGTGTTTGAGCGTGTGCTTGTGGGTGTGTCCTAAGGGACAGGGTGTTGGTGAATGAAGAAGGCCTTCAGTGTGTGAGAGGGGTGCTTTGCAGGCACTGAAGTTGTTGCAGGCGCTAAGGGATCGCAAGCGCTGTTGATGAATGCGTGCGCGTATTGATTTTACCGGTCTGCTGGTCTTTAGTGTCTATTCAGCTGGTTTTCTGCCACTGAGGGGTTGGATGGCCCGTACAGTCCCTGGCTGGGCAAAATCATACAAGAAAAATTTCTTAACCTAAAGAATAAGATGTCCATCAAGGCAAAAAAAAAAAAAAAAAAAAAAGCATACAAAAATACCAAAGACACTGGAACAGAAAAGAAAGTCCTCTTACCGGAGAATAATCAAAACACTAAATATACAGAACAAAGAAAGAATATGAAAAGGTGTAACAGAAAAAAAATCAAACAGACCACACTAACCAATAAAACAGACAAACATAAAATAAAATAAAAACCAACCAAGAAATAAATAAAGGCAGATCTATTGGAATTAAACCTGTATTATCAGTAAAGGTACTAGAAATTGAAGGATATAGACAGTGTTCTTGTGACTCAAAAAAACTAGAGAAGCCAAGAAAAATTACTAACTATGCCCAGAAACTTTCAATCACCAAATGGGGAAAATAAAATCTTGCATGTTAAGATCAAATCAAAACAATATGTATCTATAAATACAGCCCCACACAAGGTGTTAAAACCATCACCACCTCCACCACCAAAATACCAAGATTAACAATCACTGTTCATTGATATCTCTTAATACCATTGACACAAATTCACCAATAAAAAGACACAGGCTCACAAAATGGATGATAAAACAGAATCCACCTTTCTTCTAAATACGTCAAACGTAGCTTCACATCAAGATAGACATTATCTCAAGATAAAGGGTTGGAAAAGATATTTTAAATAAATGCACTAGAGTATCAAGCTCGTATAGCAATTTCAATATCTAACAAAACAGACTTCAAAAACAACTAAACAAAAGATGGCAAAAGACATGACATATTAAAATAAAACATCCAGCAATATAACATATCAATACTTAACATCTATGCCCCAAACATAAGAGTACCCAAGTTATAAAAGAAACACTTCTGTAGCTTGCATCACATCCTGGCCCTCATAAACTGATAGGGTAAGACTTCAATATATCACTCTCACCAATGGACAGGTCCTCCTGACCAAACTGAACAGAGAAATGCTCCAGCTAATATCCAAAAACTAAATGTACCCAAATGATGTTTACAGAACATCCACCCAAGCACAAAAGATTGTTCCTTCTTCTCAGCAACTCATATATTGTTCTCCAAAATTAATGATGTACATGAACAGTGGAAGTCTCAAAAGATATAAGAAACTTGCAATAACCTCCTGCATCCTATCAAGACCACAAAGGTTTAAAGCAGCACATCACCAATAACAAAAACAATAGAAAGCTAACAAACTTATAGAAACTGAACAACTCTCTACCGAATTAAAAAAAAAAATGGATCAAAACTGAAATAAAGAAATTAAATACTTTCTAGAAGTCAATGAAATGAACACACAACATATCAAAACTCATAGTACACAATGGAAGTGTTGACCAGAAGACAGTTCATAGCACTAAGTACATTCAGAAAAAATAATCAGAAAGATCTCTTAGTAGCAAATTAACAGCACACCTAAATACTTTAGAACTAAAATAATTAAACATAACTAAAAGGAGTAGACAGTGAGAAATTACTGAACCGTGTCTTCACTGGTAAAACAGGAAAGGAAAGGTGGATCCTATCAAAATTGATAATGATTAAATTTGATTACTAGAGATCTCCTGAATAAGCAGAGGTAACTGTTCATCAACTGTTCATCAGACAGTGTGGTCATTCAGTCCAAACTAACTTAATAAAGACTAAAGTTTTCTTCTTAAATAAAAAAGGATACTTTTGTTGTTTCATATTAAAAACAGTTAAGAGGTTTAAAATGTTTTAAGTAAATTCGAAGGAATAAACTTGTTTGAGTTGGAATAATTTGGAGTGAATATAAAATATTTGAGCAGCGTGGTGATAGACCATGCATTTAATCCCAGCAGAGACAAGCAGTTCTCTATTAATTAGTTTTTTTTCTAAATAAAGGAGTTACACTGACAGGGTGCTAATCCCAGCCTTAATCCCAGCATTTGGGAGGCACATGACTTTTACTTACCACCTGGGAGGCAGAAGCAGGCACATAGGATTTACAGTGATTTTATTTAAAAGCTACTTGTAATAGGCAGGCTGAAAATCAAAGTGAATGCCCTTTATAATCTAGAAATAAATACACTTTAAGCTATATTTTTAAACTTTCAAGGATTTTTTTAACTTTAATTAAGATACTATACTTTTTCTATTTTCAAAAAATCATTTGACCTATAAAAGATATAACATGCCTAAAAAGGTACAACCCTCACCCCCGAATTAGGGATGGGGTAGGGTTTTGATTTAATCTTTTCAGGAGAATAAAATCATCCAACTAAAGAATATGGAGAACACTGGACACATGAAACTTCTGAAGAAAATGACAGATCACCAAAAGAAAATGTCAAAAGCGAAGGAGTAAACTGGCCAACTGGTATCACTCACCTTCATGTTGTCTCTTCTACCTTCTACAGACATAAGTGCAAATTGTCTTTATGTGATTGCTAAAGAACAATCCAAAATCTCTATCTCATATCAGAAAAGCCACCTGGTAAGAAACAGAGGAAAACAGAAAAATAAGGGATGATTCTATTGTCATGAATCTCATAATCTTCTGGCATGATGTGACTTCTGTACTTACCACAAAGTTCAATAATCAAGAATGTGTACAGTGTTTATGAAAGAATGAGGGGGTGAGAGAAAAAGTAAAAAACATAAGCCTAAAATAGAGACAAGTTTACATGAAAAGACCTAAGGAAACTCTAACATAAAAAATGTGCACTGGACCAGAGATAGCTTTGATTTAATAAAAATTAAATAAACACAGATTTCACAACTGCTACAAGACAAACACAAAGTGACACCTAAACTCTTATATTTCTGACCCTCCAGCTACTACTAACCTCCTTTACAGAGAGTCATTTTTCTCTGGAAGTCTCTTAGAAAATGGAGGTGATCATAAGCTGGGCTATGGCTTGCAGTCCCTCCTGTCCCCTTCAGCCCAGCTGGGTTCAGGCACAGCCCAGCCCTTGCCAACAATCATACACAAAAAAATGATGGAGAATAATTTAGTTTCTATTTCCTGCTGCATGATTTATGTCACAATATGTGGTATCTTTCCTATCCACCTATTTAAAACCAGGCACACCTGACAAAATTCTGCATCTCAGAAATTCCTTTTGTACCCTGGAATTGAATTTCCCTAAATCATGCCATTGTGACTGGTGGTATTTGAAAGGTTAAAAAAAAAAAACATAATCAAGTATTGCTGAAAGATGACCACCACCACCTCTTTTCTTCCAGTTTCAATACGACTTGTAAAATTTGTTATTCAAAGCTCTATGTGAAATACAACATTCATCATTTCTAGAATTGAGACCTTCAGTTTTCCAATCTGTCCACTGCAAAACCAATACCTGTGTGTGCACACTAGATAAGTGATATTATAAGCACCATGACTTTCTACTGCCCAGGATGCAAAGTCCTCACTTCTCTGGGCAATCAACTCTCAGGAAGGGTGGGAGGCCAAGGGTCTCTGCTGAGATTACCACATGGAGACCAACAGAAACACAGCCTGATCCATAGTCTGAACAACTGTCCATCTCATTCAAAGCAGATCAGGCTGTGATAGCTCAGAAGCCTGCTCTTCCAGGCCTGGGGACAATGGCCCCACACTCAGCATGACATAGCCTCTGGTCTCACTCACAGCTCTTTAGAGCTACATCAGAAGAAAATCCCAGAACAAACCCATAAATTACCTCCCACTGTTGCTCCTGACTTCTTGGCTTGCCCAGAGTCCCTCATTAGCTTGAACAATAGAACTGAGTCTCAGGACAGTAGTAACTCCTCTACTAGTGGATCAAAGATCAAATGATGCAGATAGCAGAGGCATTCTAGCTTTGCCCTAACCCCTATGGGCACACAGAACCCTAGTTTTGTTCTAAAAGAATGAAAATCCCAATCATTTGATTTTGAAACCTGCTAGCGCAGAGAGGCAGAGAAAGCACCCATCTGACCCTGCTACTCACCTCTACTCCAGGAGGAAAAATCCCCAAAAGCTCACCAGTTCAGATAACAGCTCAGGGTGGATAGGCCAAAGGAACCCAAGGCCAAAGCCTTCTAGCTCAAAGTTAAAAAATCCCAAAATTTACCAAGCTAAAACTCCTTCCACTTTTATACTCTGTCTTAAATACATTTCAGCTGAAACTTCCACTTACTCTTTAATCCCTGTCAGCTGGTTTCTTGCTTTGCCTCTTGCCCTAGGGTTAACATTATTTCATCCTGTGCACAGAGAGCTTTTGAATTAAAGGTATGTTCCAGGGCTGACAGAATCATCCCATAATCACCTTTTTAGAATAAACAGAAAATTCTTGGAATTAATGTTTGTGTTAGGGCCCAATCATACCAAACAAAGCACAAGTTTTTACAGTTCACAATCTAAGTGATCACCCTGGGATCAAATATCCTGCAACACCATCATCTTGGAAATGATTTAAAATTCAATCTTCCACTCTCCCAGGGCACCTGTTCATTTTCCAAGATACAGGTAATTTATGTTACACACTCAGTGTCCAGTGAATTCATCTCTACCTCATAGTTAGGAAGTCCTTCAGCCAAACTTCGGTCAAAGCCAAACAGTAACAACCATTAAAGAAACAAATGGCCATGAATTTGAAAGCAAGGAGTAGTTAAGCTCATTGAAAATGAGATATAAAACAAAAAGGATGTGGCTGTTCCTAGGTATGTTGGAGTAGAAAGTTTATTATAGATAGAAGAGAGAACATAGACACAGGGAAATGTGGGACAGTCTAGAGTTGACATGACCCTGAGCTATGTGAGAAGAGAGGACAGAGGGAAGTAGAGAGCCAGAACAAAGGGCCAGGAGGATAAATGATAAATGAAAAATTTATCATTTTAAATTTGAATAAAAATTTAAATTTAATTTAAATTTAAATATCATTTAATTTAAATGAAAAATTTATCATAAAGGAAAAATGATAAATGAAAAAGACCAGGTAACCAAAATGGTTAGAATACATAAGGAAGGACAGCTGGGAGGAGGGCAGCTCAACTCCTGGGCTAGATATCTGTCTTTGACACCCATACCTTGTAACAGGTAAGGAATGAGGGATGCTGGGAGAACCTGACAGTCACATTTATTTGATTTTTAAGTAGCCATCATAACCATTCATCCGAGCATTTGAGACATAAGTGTAGAGAGGAATGAGAAGTTTGAAACAATTTCATTATAATCTCAAAAATTATTTTTAAAACTTGAAAATTGCTTTATGTTCCAATATTCTTCAGGGAATCCAAGCATATATTAGAGACCACAAAGTATTACTCATACCTTTTCTCTCAGGTTGTGCATTTTCAAATGGGGTGGAGGGGAAAGCATTCCTGTTAGGCACTACCACACCACTTTGTCCCAGATTTTCTGTGTGTTTGAACTAGTGTAAGTGTAGAAATTTTCTTTCCAGAAACAAGTTCAGCAACTAATCAATATTCTTGATTCTCTTTGTGTATGACTCCCAGCTCTAAGTGTACACCTTTCACTTTTACTGACCATCTAAAATTGATTACCTGACTCAGTGCCATCTTCACTCCTCCCCCTCCCTTTCTGTGTTGTGACAACACCAGCTGCAAAGTAGGTCAGTGAACTCAATTCTTACACAGGTCCCTCTTTATTTGTAATACCAACCTACAAACAAACAAACAAACAAAAAAAAACAAAACCCAGGGAGGTCAGTGGACACTCATTCACTGATCTCTTTTACTTCACACTGACCAGACAGGGCCCGCCTGAAAAGAGTTGCAGGATTATGTTCTAGGCATTGGGCAGTAGAGGTAGCATTTAGTGTTTAAATAAAGTGTAAAATACATAACATGTAAAAGACTGATCTACAGGAGACATTGCTTTAAACAAAAACAAAAATCAAAACACTAGAGAAAAGGAATGAAATTCTTAATGACTGGGATTATCAGAGAAAATTAACTAATAAGAGACTAGAACAGTGATGCATCAACAAAATAAAATTTAATAATACCAACAACTGACTTATTTATTTATTGATTGGTTTACTTATTTATTTATTATGTATTCAGTGTTCTGCATGCATATACACTTGCATGCCAGAAGAGAGCACCAGATCTCATTATAGATGTTGTGAGCCACCATGTGGTTGGTGGGAATTGAACTCCTTACCACTGGAAGAGCATCCAGTGCTCTTAACCTCAGAGTTGAAAAAGAAAACACATAGTTATACTGACTGAAAACCTCAGGCCTTTCTCTTGTAGAGGGAAATCCATTAATAAGATACTGTTTGATGTTGTTCCTGTCTACAATATTAGCTGCTGAGACCTGTAACCTGACAAAGATTTAGCCAATAGCCTGTGTCTCAAATTTGAACTGACAGAACTGTGTCAATGAGGATTGTACATATGGGCATAGGACAGCCCCTTAATTCAAAATTCAGTATTCACTAGATCGAGTTACCTCACCTAAAGTGTACACCCACCAATCTGGTCTGTTTTCACTTGCATTCATAAATTAATAAATACACATTGGGAAGTTACAAATTAAAAAACACCTCACCCTGCCACATTTCTAGTTAATCCTGGTGAGCAAACATGTGTATCCCAGGATCATAATCTCTAACAGTCCTGGTTAGCATATTACTTATCTGTGGAGTATTTTACAGACATTCTTCCCTCAGCTAAATTCTATCTGGGACCACTAGTTTCTCAGCAATAGTAAATCCTTTATACCATTGGTTCTACTCTTCTATATCACAGCTTAATATTGGAGTACTCCCTGACACAGGACATACCATTTACAACCCCCACAAAATTCAAATGTATCTTTTAGAACTCAGAGAACCTATCTGACACCCCCAAGGTCACCAGGAAGCAGGCCTGAAAAAGGTCACCTTAAGGTCACCAGAGTAGTGAGTCTGCCCCAAGTTCACCAGGAATTGGGCTATGGGTCACCAATTCCAAAAACAATGTCGTAAGCTTCCCTATCCAAGGAACAGCCTGAGAATAACCACAAGGATGGGAAATATCTTATAGCAAAATGGGGCATTTGTGCTGAGCAGCCTACCAACCTTGTAGTAGAACATTAATGACATGGAAAATACCTAACATTCCTGAGGCCTAGAGATAGCTCGCTCAATGTTAATTATGTTAGCTAGCCAATCACTTTGTAAAAAGCTTACCCTTGCTGAATGTCACCCAATCCTGAAACTGTTGAACTGGAACTTCCTGATCCTTCCTAAAACCCCAATCAAAACCCTGCCATGCAGCTGCTCAGGGCTCTCCTCTCTGATCCACTGTGTTGCTGATGATGGAGAAACCCAGCTTAAGTTCAAATAAAACTCTTTGCTCTTACATATGTGGTCCAGCTCCTTATGATCTTTGGCGACCCTAAGATCTAGGCTTAACATTTGGGGTCTCATATTGGATCCCCAAGTCTCCCAAGCACCCCTGATACATGGGGCTGAACAACAGCCAGTAAGTGAGCACTCTGTCTAGGTCTTTCTCTGTGTTTCTCTAGTTTCCTTTTTAGGGCCCTGGGGAAAAATTTGTAATCTGTGTGGTCAGAAAGGTTAGAGCTGATGCTTTGGACAACTGTGGGCCAGAGGGGGCCTGGAAGACTTTCTAGAATCCCCACTCAAAGGGGCAAATCTGTAAAGGGTTGAGTACCGAGTTTTCTGTGTTCTCTGGACCTCAGAGAGGACGAATGTGCCCCTATCTGAAAGGGTGGTAGAGTACCCAGTTTTCTGTGATTTCTGGATCTTTGGACAAGGACAATGCAGGTATCTCCTGCATCAGAGATTCACTGATATCCTACTTTCATTTTTTCCACTGCAGTTGTGGTAGGATCTGCTGTCTGGCTCTCTGTATTTTTCTGCTGCACAAGCAATGGGATCTAGCTGTTTGTGTCTTGTTTAACTGTTTTGTCTGTCGCTGCCAGGTTTTTTGTTCGTTTGTTTGTTTTTTGTCTTTGGGACTGACTGAGGACATCGGACAGAATCCTTCTATCCCTCTAGACTTGATTTGATCCCACTTCAGGGAAGCTTGATCCATGCTCCACCGGCTCCATTGAGAGTGGCTAGGAGGTGCCAAGGGATAGATACAGTATGTGGAGCCCCAGGCTTGGCACCTCTGCCAATGTTCTCTGGTCTGTGGTCTGGCAGAGCTTAGCCACTACTCTGACCTTGGGTCTGGCAGAGCTTGGTCACTGCTCTGGACTCTGATCTGGATTTGCTGCTGCTGTGGTCTCTGGTCGGGCAGAGTTTGGCTGGTGCTTTGGCCTCTGGTCTGGTAGAGATCAACAGATATGTTACTGCTCCATTCTCCAGTCTGGTTGAATGCAGATCACCATTCCAAACTTGGGTGTAGTTGGGTGGAGCCTGATTTGGGGATAGGTCACCACTAATGGAGCAGGATAGAGGGCCCATAGAGAGACAGGCCACTGTTCTGAGTTTTGGTATTTTCTTCTTCCATTCTCTTTGAGCATAACATACCCAGTACATTTTTTCCTTTGTTGTTCTTTTGTGATTTTGTTTGCTTGTGATGGTCTCAGTGGGCTGGTGATCAAACAGCTGTGCTCCATTGTGACTTTGCCTTCCCCATACTCCCAACACTACAAGCTGGGGCACCTCTGGTCATCAGTGGGAACACATATTTCCACATATTTGGCTAGGAAGGCTCGGTTGGAGAGGGGTCTGTGTGCAGAAAATCTTGCTGGGCTCGACCTTGTTGCCTCCTTGCTATCTCTATGAGGAAGGTCAGTGACCTGAGGTTAGCTCTGGCTTGGAACAATGACCGCCAAATAATGCTCTTAGATGAAACATATTGTAGTTATTACTATTATTATTATTTGGTTAGGGTACCCTGTAACCAAGCCTAGCCTGAAACTAAACAGTTATAAGATAACCTTGAATTTCTGATTTTTCTGCTCCACCACTTATCAACTGAGATACATCCCTAATCCCTCAAACTTTTTGAGCCATAGGTGACTTCAACTATAAAGTGGACAGATCCCAAAAGGAGAAGGCTTGGCTCCACCGAGCTCCTGGGTCTGTGCCAGTGTACTTGCACTGTTCCAAGAATACCCACCTAAGCCCCTTGGCACATGCCTTATTAGCCAGGGTGCTCTTCCATGCATTGGCACTTAAGAGATTGTCACCTGAGAACCAAGCCAATTATTTTTTCAGGCAAGGTCCCAGACTGGTAACTATAAGAATTTTTGTTAGAAAAATCTTAGAATGCACAGGTATGATTGTGGTTTGCATGGGTGGGTAACCTTTGTCAATGTGCTCCCCAAAGTGCTAAAGAACATAAGGAGGGATAGACGAGGAATTAAACATGTCTGGGTAGCTCCCCTTCCCCCCAAAAATGAGTTCCTTTACTTAATCACCAGTGCAAGAAAAAAATAGAATGCGTTTGGAGTTCAAGGTCTAGACATGAGTCAGCAGGATCCTTTGGGCAATGCTTTCACAGAACTGCATCCATAGGAAGCTATTGAGGAGTGAGCTGTTTGAATGAAAAGGACCCCTACAATCTCATATATTTGAAAATCTGGTCCCCAGTTGGTGGAACTGTTTTGGAAAAATTAGGAAGTGTGATCTTGTTGAAGAGGTGTGTTCCTGTGGGTGGGCTTTTGGGTTTTTTTTAAATCCCACACCATTCTCAGCTCTTTGCCTCATACTTGTAGATCAGGATGTAGGCTCTCAACCACTGTTCTCTCAGGTGCTCTGCCTCCCATTCCTGTCTGCCACCATGGTCCCTTCTGTGATGGTCATGGACTGAACCTCTGAAACTCTAGGTACCCAACCAACCGTTTCTTCTATAAGCAGCCTTGGTCATGATATCTTAGCACAGTGATAGAAAAGTAACTAAGACAAGGGGTTTGAAAACAGGAGAGAAATGCTTTGAGGTACACTTATCTCAAAGATCCTTTTGTCCTGTAAATTTAATAGTAAGATTTCAGAAATTTTAGGCCTCAGAGGGCCCTGACCCAGAAGGCAGAACCTACCGGGTGGGGCGGGGGAGGGGCTTGCGCGAGGCGCGGCGCAGGCGCAGTGAGCGCCTCCATTGTCTAGCGCCGTTGCTATGGCTACAGACGCTGAAGGGAAACCGCTGAGCTCCTCCCAGGCATAGTGGGCGGGGGCAGCGACGGGAACCCGCTTCCGAGGCGCGGTGGCAGCGGTCATGGCTTGGCTAGTGAACTACTTCTTCATGGTAGGCAGGGACCCGGAGAAGCCTGGTAAGGATGTGGGGCGGGCACCAACTGGGCACCGCCTCCGCCCAGCCAGGCTCCCCCTCTCCTCCCCCCCCCGGCCCCGCCTCCGCCCTTCCTAGGCTCGGTCTCTGCCCCTCTCCCCCGCGCTCCCCCTCAATCCGCGGTCTCTGCCTCCTCCCCCAGGCTCAGCCTCCATCTCCTGGGCTCCGCCTCCATCCTCCCCGGGCTCCGCCTCCATCTCCCTGGGGTCCGCCTCCGCCCCGGGTTCCTCCTTCTGCCCCCAGGCTCCGCCTCCGCCCTTCCGGGGCTCCGCATCCACCTCCGTGCTCCGTCCCCGCAACTCTGGGCTCCCTCCGCCTCGGGGCTCCGCCTCCATGCTTTCACGAGCTATGCCAACGCCCCGGGGCTCCTAACTCACATTCCCGGGCTCCGCCCCACACCTGCAGGCTCCGCCCCCACATCCCTGGTCTCCGCCTCCGCCCCTAGGCTCTGCCTTTGCTCCCTCTGAGCGCTCCGCCTCTGCTCCGCCCGGACTCCGCCTCCGCCCCCAGGGCTCCGCCCATGGCCTCTCCGGACTCTGCTCCGCCCCTCCCCCGGGCTCCGCCCATGCCCCCCGGCTCCTCCTGACCCCCTTCTCCCGCCCCGGGCTCCGGACCCCCAGGCAACAGTCCAGTGAGCTCTGGGGCGGGGATTCATGGCCGGGAGTCTGGGAGGAGAGAGGGTTGGGCAGGTAGAGGAGTAGAGGGTCCACGGGTTGTCGGCCATCCCAGAGCTTCAGGCTGCGGGCGTGTGTGAGGAACCCACAGGATGGCTTCGGAGTTACAGCCGGGGCTGGCCGCCTGGGCGGGTCAGGAGAGCCTGCTCAGGTTCTGCCAAGAGCTTCTGTGGAGGCTGCTGGTACCCGGACTCCGCCTCTGGGCCGCCAGGGTTAGGAGGGAAGGAGCACACTGTGTGGAGCTCCTAGGGATACACTTGTGCCCTGCAGCCTGAGGAAGAGTGATGCTGGGGCCAGTCCTCCAGGAAAGGATATGCAGAGTCCGGTGCTGCCTCCAGGCTACCCTGGGGCTCATGGGGTGGGGGAGCTTGGACATCCGGGTCGAAAGAAAGCAGGGTACTTGGAAAGGCTACAGGATCCATGCACATTTCTAGGAACATTTTTCAGAACATATGTGCTGGCATTCCAGAATGAAATGACTCTTTTTAAGTAAAGACAGCAACTGCAGGTGCTCTCTTTCACTTAGCTTCCATGTGATTTTATTATTCTCTTAATTCGTCAGAGAATTCTTCATAAGGAACAGTTTGGCAGATACACTGCTGTTTATACTTTGATGGACTTGCACAACCAGGAGTATACAGGGTTCATGCGGGCTTATTTTCTTATTTGTATTTCTTTGGGTTGCTATGTGTAGATAATCAGGATGTAATAACAAGGTTACTGTAGAGCTGGGAAAGCTCTTTTATTTCAGGATTATTCCAGTTTTACATTTGCAAGGAATTTTAGCTACCAGCCCAGCAGCCCCTTGTCTCAGGAGGTGCTTAGGTTGTGTTTGGATGATTGTTAGTCGTTGGTAGCACTAGTGTACTAATGTACTACTCATCTCTTTTTTATTATTTATTCATCCCTAAGAAATTTGTTTTTTTTTTTTTTTCTCTTCACATTTTTTTTTCTCACTATTACCTAATTGAGGTGATTTAAGAGAATCGCTTGCAGGTCAGTAGGATGGCTTAGCAGATAAAGGCTCTTGCTGGGCAACCCTGGAGACCTGAGTTTGATCCCTGAATTCCTGAAAAGGTGGAAAGGCAAAAATTGATTGCACAGAGTTGTCATCTGACCTTCCCATGTGCTCACTAGTATTCATCCTTTACCCACATCATGAACACTCCCCCCACACACATACACAATAAAAAAAAGAAGACTGTGGGCTGTATTTAGAGAATCTTCTTGCTGCTCCAAAATGTCATGTCATTTCACTTTTCAGTCTCTTACAGACATAATCTTACTCAAACTGCCAGTGTGGAGAATCAGCTTTGTTTTTAATCTTGTTCAGTTTTCAGTTACATTGTTCTTTGTTCTTTTATTTAGTTTACAATTTTTTTTTTTTTTTTTGGTTTTTTTTTTTTTTATAAAAATTCTCTCTACAGAGACCTGATTGTCCTGGGCTTCCCTATGTAGACCAGGCTGGCCTTGAACTTACAGAGATCTGCCTTCCTCAGCCTCCCAAGTGCTGGAGTTAAAGACCACGCACAACTTCTCCCAAACAATTTTGAAACAATAACAAACTTGAAGATAGTTCCAAATATGTACAGTTAATTGCTGTTTTACTTTGCACATCTTGAGAGGAAGCTGCTGACCTTATGCCCTGTCACTCAGAACGGTTTAGTGTTTTTATAAAAACAAGAACTTTGTCTTGCATAATGACAGTGCAGTTATCAAAACTGATAATTCACGCTGACACAGTATTGCATTTAATTTGGGTTTTGTTGACTATCTTATTACTCACATAATTGTCGAGGAAGTTGGTACAGTTAAGTGTTGTATTGTTTTTATCTTTTAGTCTCTTTATTTTTTCATGATCCTGTCACTTTTGATGACTGTGGGTCAATTGTATTTTGTCTTCATTAATTTATTTATTTGTTCATTTTACATCTCACTCACAACCCCACTCCCTCCTCTCCTCCCAGTCCCGCCCTTTCCCACCCTCATCCATTTTCCCAGGTATTTATTTGTTCTCCCCAACCAACCCTCCCTGGCACATCAGGTTACATCAAGATTAAAGACCTCCTCTTTCACTGAGGCAAGACAAGGCAGCCCTGCTAGGGAAATGGGATCCAGAGGGAGGCAACAGAGTCCAAGTCATAGTCCGAACCTGCTATAGTTGTTAGGGGACCCACTTGAGGACAAGCAGCCCATCAGTTTCATATGTGGAGGGGACCCAGGACTAGTACAGACATGTTCTTTTGTTTGTGGTTCAGTCTCTATGAGTCCCCATGGTCCCAGGTGAGATGGCTATGTAGGTCTTGTGGTGTCCTACCCCTCAAGCTCCCTCAATCCTTCCTTTCATTTTTCCACAAGACTCCCTGATTTTTGCCAATGTTTGTTTGGCTGTGGGTCTCTGCAATTGTTTCCATAATCTGTTGGATGAAGCCACTCAGATGATAGTTATGCTAGTCCCCTGTCTACAAGCATAGCAGAGTATTATTAATAGTGTCAGAAGTTGAGTCTTTCCCATGGGTTGGGTCTCAAGTTGTGCCAGTCATTGGTTGGCCATTTCCTCAATCTCTGCCATCTTTTATCCCTGCATATCTTGTAGGTGGTCAAATTTGAGTGAGAGTTTTCTGAGTTGGTTCATGTCCCCCTCCCTCTTCTGGCTACAGGATGTGTCTACTTCAGTTTCAATATCCCTGCTGCCAGGAGTCTCAGCCAGAGTTACCCTCAGATCTTCCCAGGCACCTCCAAAATTCCAGGTCTTCATCTTGTCTCAGAGATGCCTCAACACCAATTTCCCTTCTCTCCTAGCCCTCTCACCCCCATTCCCACTTTACCCACACCTGATCCCCCTCCTGTTCCTCTCTTCACCCCTGTCTCCCACCCACTTCCTCTCTCAATCTGCTTCCCAAGTCTGTCCCCTTCTTAGTGGGATTCAATAATCCTCTCTTCAACCCTCCATGTTACTTAGTTTATTTAAGTCTGTGGGTTGTACCATGGTTATCCTGTACTATATGGCTAATATCTCAGGTTGGTTATTTTTGTAGACTCTCTCTAAGCTGTCTGTGTTCTCATGGATCAATGCATAAACATGGACAAGGTTCTCACAAAAGTATAACACACTGTGTCCTGTCAGGTAGTACATACTTTCACTTTGATTACTTGTAATCAGTGTTTTCCAGGCTTTTCTACTACACAGTTAATATGCTGCACCCCCATGAGTACCTTGACACTCTGTGTCTTGGTCCTCATCAGAATGTTAATGCATTTGCCATACACTTACATCAATATGGATTCATGATTTATGTGCCTTCTGCAGCAGACTGGACTATTATTGTTTGTTTTAGTCTGCTGGACCTAAGTGACAAATGATTTATAAACAAAGGCTTTACTTTTCACAGTTGTGAACTCTGGAAAGACTAAAGTTAAATTATAAGGTCTACTTGGGGGCATGCTTGTCTACAGTCCTATTCTCACTTTAAACTCAGTGTTCTAAAGGGCCACATGATTTTATAGGATCTCTTCAATAAGGTTATGAACCTATTTATAAGGGCTTCACCTCCCAGACCCTAGTACCTCCCAAAGACCTCATGCAGTTCTGTTACTTTGGGTCTCAGGACTGCAACATAGAAATTTTGGGGGGACATAGATATGCAGATCATTTTGATGTTTAAATTGTTTTGTCATTTGACCAATGAGAGCTTATATATCCGGCTTCTGTGTCTTTTATTCTTTCCATTTTTTATATTAATTTTTATTAATTACACTTTATTCACTTTGAATCCCTCTGTGCCCCTTCCCTCCTCCTCTCCCAATCCCATCCTCCCTCATCCTTCTCCACACATGCACCTCCTCAAGACCACTGATAGGGGAGGTCCTCCTCTCCCTCCCTCTGATCATTGTCTATCAGGGCTCATCACAAATAGCTTCACTGTCTTCCTCTGTGGCCTGGTCAGGCTGCTCCCTCCTCAGAGGGAGGTGATCAAAGAGCAGGCCAATCAGTTCATGTCAGAGACACCCCATATTCCCATTACAATGGAACCCACTTGGACACTGAACTGCCATGGGCAACATCTGTGCACAGTTCTAGTTTATCTCCATCAGTGGTCCTTGGTTGGAGTATCAGTCTCAGAAAAGACCCCTGTGCCCAGATGTTTTTGGTTCTGTTGCACTCGTGGAGCATGGGTCCTCTCCATGTCTTATTATTTCCTACTTCTTTCATGAAGTTCTCTGCACTCTGCCCAAAATTTGGCTCAAAGTCTCAGCATCTTCTCTGATATCTTGCAGGTAGAGCCTTTCAGATTCCCTCCGTGGTAGGCTTCTTTCCTGTTCCCTGTTTTCTGCCTCTTCTGATGTCTATCCTCTTTGCCTTTATGAATGAGGATCCAGCATCTTAATCAGAGTCCTCCTCGTTCATAAATTTTTTTAGTTGTAGTATGTTTATCCTATATTATATGTCTAATATCCACTTATGAGTAGTATATACCTTGTGTGTCTTTCTGCTTCTGGGATACCTCACTCAGGATGATCTTTCCCAGTTTCCATCATTTGCCTGCAATTTTCATAATTTTCTTGTTTTTTTATTACTGAGTAATATTCCATTAAGTAGATGTACCACAATTTCTGTGCCCAGTCTTCAGTTGAGGGGCATCTAGGTTGTTTTCAAATTCTATTACAAATAAAGCTCCTACAAACATGGTTGAGCAAATGACCTTGTTGTATACTTCAGCATCTTTTGGATATATGCTTAGGAGTGGTATAGCTGAATCTTGAGGAAGCACTATTCCTAATTGTCTGAGAAAGTGCCAAATTGATTTCCAATGTGATGTACAAGTTTACATTCCCACCAGGAGTGGAGCAGGGTTCCTCTTTCTCAACATCCTCTTCAGCATGTATTGTCACTTGAGCTTTAGATCTTAGCTCTTCTGATGGGTGTAAGGTGAAATCTCAGGGTTGATTTGTGTTTCCCTGATGACTAAGGGCATTGAGCATTTAAGTGTTTCTCTGCCATTTCTCTATTGAGAATTCTGTTTAGCTCTGTACCCCATTTTTTTTAATTGGAATACTTGATTTATTGCTGTTTAACTTCTTGAGTTCTCTATATATTCTGGATATTAGCCCTCTGTCAGATATAGAGTTAGTGAACATCCTTTCCCAATCTGTAGACAGTATCCTTTGCTTTACAGAAGCTTTTCAGTTTCATGAGGTCCCATTTATTGATTGGTGCTCTTAGAGCCTGTGCTGTTGGTGTTTTGTTACACTAGCCAAGACACCAGACCTGAGAAAGATATCTTCCTGGCACAGGCAAGAAGAGCGTAAGAGTCCTTTGCAAACCTATGGTTTTCTTCAACAAAGCAAGCACCGGGATTTAACTTAGGGCATATGGATATGTTCAAATGTGGGTTCCCTACTCAGAGTCATGCTAAACTAAGTCCTATTCTGAATGTGATCATAACGTAAAACCAGAGATAAAAAGGCACTCTTGGCTCAAGTCATGTGGAAATATATGTAAAATTTTTTAAATGGACAGAAATGCCCCTGAGATGTTTAATTGTGACCACAAGTTCTTAACTGAAAATGAAGTAAATGAGGCCATGAAACTATATTGTTCAGGAGGCAATGCCATCTGGTAATCATAATGTCTGATCTATGAGATGTTTCAATGCTACAGTTCTCACACAAAGGACAGAGAATACAAATTCAGAAAACTTCTAACATCCTTGTGTACACTATCCCTCAGGAAAAAATCTATAACTTGAAATATAGTCTGCATTTTGAAATCATTTTGATACATGATATTTCTACATAGCCATGGCTGTTTTAGAACTATCCGTGGAGTTGGGTAAGGTGGCAGACACCTGTAATCCCAGCATTCAAGGAGGAAGAGGCAAACAGATTTATGTGATTTTGAGGATGGCTGGGTCTACAAAGTGAGTCCAGAACAGCCAAAGTTACACAAGAAAATTGTGTCTCAAAAACAAACAAACAGAGAACACACTCTGTGGAACAATCTGGCCTCAGTCTCAGAGAGATCAGCCTGCCACTGAATCCTAGGTTTAGGATGACAGGGATGCACTTCTGTGCCAAGCTATGATTTTTAAGTGGTCTATCCTTGAATCAATGAATTAAAGTATAAAATAAGGTGTACAAAGGAAACATTTTCCTTTTAATAAGCAGCAAGAAGTCTTCAAATTCTACAAATAATTTCTGTCTTCTATAAGTGGCTGCATTTTTTATTAATTTCATCATTTATAACTGGATATTAGATATATAATATAGGATAATCATACTAAAATCTGTACATCTAAAGAAGCTAATCAAGAAAAAGGACTCTGGGTTAGATGCTCAATCTTCATTGAGAAAGGCAAACAGGATGGACATCAGAAGAGGGAGAAAATAGGGAACTAGACAAGAGCCTACCAGAGAGGGCCTCCGAAAGACTATCCAGCAGGGTATCAAAACAGATGATGAGACTCATAAACAACCTTTGGGCAGAGTGCAGGTAATCTTATGAAAGAAGGGGAAGATAGAAAGACCTAGAGTGGACAGGAGCTCCACAAGGAGAGCAATAAAACCAAAAATATGGGGACAGGGATTTTTGGAGACTCATACTCCAAACAAGGACCACAAATGGAGATAATGTAGTACCCCTGACAGATTTAGCATATTGAAGCTCAGTGTCCAAGAGGGTTCCCTAGTAATGGGAACAAGGACTGTCTCTGACATGAACTGAGGTCCTGGCTCTTTGATCACCTCTGCCTGCAGGGGGAACAGCCTTAGCAATCCACAGAGGAAGACAATGAAGACAGTCCCCATGAAACCTGATAGACTAGGTTGAAATGGAAGGAGAGAAGTACCTCCCCTATCAGTGGACTGGGGAGGAGCATAGTAGAAGAAGAGGGAGAGAGGGTAGGATTTGGAGGGGATGAGGAGGGGTCTATAGCAGATACAAAGTGAATAAACTGTAATCAATAAAAAACAAATTGAAAATGCTGGAGTGTGTTTGTGTGTACATACATGTTATTGTGTATATGTGCTAGTGAGAGTACAACTTATTGCTATTTATTATCTACATCCCATATATAAGTTCTTCACATGGAACACAAAGAGTCTTTTGGCCAGTGACTACACTGGCCCTTATTTAGGTGAAAATTATTTATGGATATGCTAGTTTTAGAGTTTGCATATACAGCAGCCCAATTATATATACAAATATTAGAAAAATTTGTAGGAGTGATATAGGCTACCCAGAGGTTGAGCTCAAATAATCAAGATTAGCAACAACCAATTAACCCACTGAGACAATAGTCTGACATGAACTTGTAGTTTTGAAAAGTGTTATGAACAATATTTACTCCTAAGAATGAACTAACACATTCCAAAACATGAAAGCAGTAAATCATTTCCATTTGCTAATAACATTTCTTACTCAAATCACATCATTTTCTTCCATCCTCAGATGACAATTTGTTTATAATCTGAATAGAAGACAATATTGTACTCATTTACTGTTTCAACTACATTTATTTGAGTATCAATGAGTTCAGTGGGGAATGTTTGTGGTATATAAAACTGGCAACATCACCTTGAACATCATATAACAATGACGAAAATAAACCCCACAAAGTGTCACACATCTTTCATATATCTGCATAGCCTAAGAATGAATAGTCCATTAAACTCACACAACATGTTTTTTGAAATAAATCTCATTGCTTTTACATTATCTAAACCTCTAGATAAATCTCTAAGAAGGCTAGATAAATCTCAAGAAAGCTTAGATAAATCTCTAGATGATGATGACATATAGTAAATACAGGAACATGAAGCATGGAACTTTAAACAATATGTACATGCACAAACACATACTATTGAGCATTTTAACATTAACTAATTACAAATATTCAAGCAATGCTTAAAACAAACATCTTAATGCAATTTGAAAAACATAAAAAGTACAGTTTCTCAGAGACCTTTCCTTGAAAACTATGATCATACACTGCCTGACATAAATAAGCAATGGACCAGAGAGATGATGGGGATCCCATTCTATACACTGCAAGAGAAAAATACCTATCACCAAGTTAAAATGCATTAGAACATGAACAGCCACCACAGAAAAAGTATCAGAACAACCTCATAAACTTCTGTGAATAAATTTGCTACACATACAGCAAACTTCAATACCTAATCCAATGTTTCAAAATACTGACCATAACCACAGTTGGTGATCTCCTTCATTACATTAAAATGAATATGGTGAATCATTTACACCTACAAGGCTATGATAAAAAAACAGATTTTAATAAGTTTTTTTCTTGAAATTCAATACATACATTATGTCCAAAGTCATCAAATCTTATATACAAATAGGGTTAATCTCTTCTATGAATTGTTTTCTACTTCTTGACCTCAAGATGATATATAAAGATTTAAGATATTTACAGTACTAGAGACATGGCTGTGCAGTTAAGTCAAGTTCATTCCAAGGACCTAGGTCAGGTTTTTGACAACTTTCTGTAATTCCTGGTACAAGACGATCAAAGGGTCTTGTCTTCATGGAAACCAGAATGGACAGGCATATAAACACACAAAGACACACTGAGATCACATAATGGAAATTAAAACAAATTCTTAACCAAATATATGTTTACTCAAGAATGTTTTACTTGTGTAAGCATGCATTCATTTAACTCAGGGGTTGAGGCAACTAGAGTCTCATCTAAAGAATTTTTCTTCATCAAAAATTGCTTCATGTAACAGAAATCAAACAAGTAGGTTTGAAGTCAGAGAAACGAATCCTTCTAAGTTGGAGGTATCATTTGTGAATGTTTAGGAAATGGAGCACTCTTGGAGGAAGTATCTTACTTGGGAAGGGCATGATAGTATTCAACTGAAAACCATCTATAGTTCACACTCTCTTCTTCACACTACAGGTTGAGGATGTGAACTCCAAGTTTCCTACTTTAGCTGCCATGTGTGACACTTCTGATGCCATTTCATTGTGATCCCATATACCTTTGGAACCTTAAGGCAAATTAAACACATTTGGAAGTTGCCTTTGATACTGTGTTTTACACAGAAAAGGCACTAATACACGCACATAAATTTTACAACTGGATGATTTACTTCAGGTAATTGAAGAGAATTTTGAAATCTAAAAGGGTTACCTAATGGTTTAAATTCCTAGGCCTTTTGTCCATATTGGCTTTTAATTGGAAACAAAATTAAGATGGATGTCATAATTCATGAATACATTGTGGACACTTGTTACAATTTTCCTCCCAAATCATCTCCTGTAACTGAATGCAAGTTGACTGGTCAAAGACCTTAACAAATCTTTTATATTATTAGATTTTCTTGAGAATGAGTTCTTTCAGGTTCTCAATGACTCCTGTGATATGCAAAGGCTTTAAGAGCTTGCTCACACACTAAAGCCTTCACTCTTCTATAATGGTAATATGAAGCACAAAATTTTACTGTACTGACTACACTCATGGTGTTTCTTTGCAGCATGACTTTTTCTCATGATTTCAAAGACAAATCCATGAAAAGGATTTACCATATGGCATATTCATAGGTTCTCACTGAAGTATGTGTTCTTCTAAGTATGTGGAAATAACTGCACTAAGAAAAGGCTTTATCACATTGATTACATGTGTAAGGTTTCTCTCTACTATCTGTTCTTTTATAGACTTAAAGTTGACTTAGTCATGCAAAACATGTAAAAGTAATTTGTAGGTGTGAACATGCTAAAAATTTTCTGCTATGTATTGCTTTTTAGATAATAGAGTCCAATGAAATTTAGGGTGAACCTAAATTTAAGTTCATCATTCCTAGGAAAGCTGCAGACTTCCCAATATCTGACCAGCTTTCATGATTCATCTCTTGTTTCCCAAAACATGACTCTTCATATCTTCTCTTCCCCTAACATAGTGACAGTCTCAAACCACATATTCTCTCCCTAAAACATAATACCTTTTCTTAACAACAAAAGAACAAATGGATATGACTGTTTGGACTGTAACATCTACATTTTTGCATCAGGTTAATTCCTCAATGCCATAAACAAATCCCATATCCCTAAACCATGACTGATGAAAATAACTTAGTTGTAAAATGGGCCAGATGTTTATGATTTTCAACTCAGAACCTCTGTAACTTTCTGGCTTAGTGGGTGGGTAGTTCAGTTCCCAAGAAGTTATGTAGCGATAACCAACCATTAGTGACTGGGTGACAATAAATTTTTGTCATTTGCATTGAATATGTGTTTGAGTTGTATTGGATCCCATGGACCGAAGAACACAAAGGCCTTACCATGTTGCTTATGTACTCAGAATTTCTCTCCAGTATGAAACTTTTATGATGAAGAATATAGACATGTGCAAAGTCCTCATATTTTGAAACATTCATAAACTTTCTCTCCAGTACGAATTCTTTCATGATGATGAAGGTTATACAAATGTGGAACAGCTTCACTACATTAAATACATTCATAGTCTTTTTGTCCAATATGAATTCTTTCATGACTTTGAAGATGATTGTGAAGAGCAAGGTTTACCACATTGGTTACATTTATAAGGTTTCTCTCCAGTATGTCTTTTTATGTCACAGGAGATTACTATTATGTCAAAATGATTTATCACATTGGTTAAATTCATAAGGTTCCTCTCCAGTATGTCTTCTTTACGTCATAGGAGATTACTATTACATCAAAATGCTTTATCACATTGGTTACATTCATAAAGTTTCTCTCCAGTGTGCATTCTTCTATATACATGGAGATTATTATGGCATGCAAAGATTTTGACACATTGGTTACTTTCATAGGCTTTCACACCACTAAGTGTTCTTGTACAAGATGACTCTTACATGAAAAGCCTTTATGACATTGGTTATATTCATAAGGATTTTCTGCAACATGGATTTTAATGTATTAAGACATGACTGTGTTGTACAAAGGTGATTCCACACTGCTTACATTCATGAGGTTTTCCTTCAGGATGTGTTCTTTTTGACTTCAGAGACTACTCTGAAATGCGTAGACTTTACCACATTGGGTACATTCAAAAGATTTCTCGACAGTGTGAGTTCTTTTATGTACTATCAGATGACTATTCTGTGCAAAGGCTTTATTACATTGGTTGCGTTCACAAGATTTTTTTCCACTGTGAGTTCTTTTATGTTTTAGGAGATTACCTTTATGTGCAAAATGCTTTACCACATTGGGTACATTCATAAGGTTTCTCTCCAGTGTGAGTTCTTTTATCTAGCAGGAGAGTACTGTTATATGCAAAGGCTTTACCACAACGGTTACATTTGTAAGGTTTCTCTCCAGTGTGAGTTTTTAGGAGAGTACTGTTATATGCAAAGGCTTTACCACATTGTTATGTTCATAAGGCTTTTCTCCAGTGTGAGTTCCTTTATGTCTTAGGAGATTACTGTTACATGGAAAGGCTTTACCACATTGGTTACATTCATAAGGTTTCACTCCAGTGTTGAGTTCCTTTATGTCTTCGGAGAGCACTGTTCCATGCAAAGGCTTTACCACATTGGTTACATTCATAAGGTTTCTCTCCAGTATGAGTTCTTTTATGTATTTGGAGAATACTGTTACGTGCAAAGCCTTTACCACATTGGTTACATTCATAAGGTTTCTCTCCAGTGTGAGTTCTTTTATGTATTTGGAGATGGCTATTATGTGCAAAGGCTTTGCCACAGTGGTTACAGTCATAAGGTTTTTCTCCGGTGTGAGTTCTTTCATGTATTAGGAGATGACTCTTCTGTGTAAAGGCTTTACCACATTGGTTACATTTGTAAGGTTTCTCTCCAGTGTGAGATCTTTTATGTAGCAGGAGTCTACTGTTAAATGCAAAGGCTTTACCACATTGGTTACATTCATGAGGTTTCTCTCCTGTATGTGTCCTTTTATGTCTTAGGAGATGATTGTTATGTGCAAAGGCATTACCATGTTCATTACATTCATAGTGATCCTCACCAGTATGCTTACTTTTATCTGTGTGGGGACTATTGTGATGTGCAAAGACTTCATCATATTGAGTATCTTCAGAGGGTTTGTCTCCACTATGACTGTTTTCATACCTGTAAAGATAATTGGCACATATGAAATCTTTACCGAATTTATTACACTAAAGAATGTTTTTGTCTTTGTGACTTAAGTTTTCAATTCAGTGTGAAGGTAAAGAGGAATTACATTTTGATTTTCCATCATTATTTTTACATTCACAGTGATCTTCTCTAGGGGGTTGTTTTGCATATTTGAAAATACCTGTGGTGGTAAAAATAATTGTTACCTGTCTCACACTTATATTATACTTTCTTCTATAAGGTGTTTTACTACAGATTTGTAGAAAACTGCAAGAACCTCAGGCCTTTAACCTACTGACTGGTTTAATAAATTTCCCTATACTGTGCACCATACTAAATATGCAAAGAAAACTTTGACAAACATATTTTCTGCAGTGCGATTTTGTGAAAATTCCTAATGAAGTTGAATAACCAGTTAATTGATGCTGGTGTATATTGTGTGAAAGTATGTGAATGCTGATTTCTGAGTCATAAGAGAGCTAAGTGCTGATGAGATCATGGTATTGTTAGTTCTATCGCCCATCACCTGTCCTATATTTTGTAAACATTTATCCTTCCTTACTTGTCTATTGGAAATAATAAAGATCTAACAACTGATAGCAGGGCTTAAAATGGAGGGCCAAACTTCTGTGTGAGAGAGGGCTGCTGAGAAGAAAGCAAATGACAGGTGATTCACCAGCAGGCCAGTGAAGTTAACAGAAGGACATGAACATGAACAAAGAGGTAGAGCTGGCCATGCATCAGGAATGCTAGGTTTATTTGTGTCAGGAAAAAAATGGTTCAAAAATATTCCCAGTTAAATTGCCTACGCTTTAAAATATTAAAAAGCCTCTGTGTCATTATTTGTACTGCTGGCAGCTCTGATTAGCCGATATAAAGCATAATAGGTATCAATTTTTAAACATCTAATCAAAATGGGGACTACTATACCTTTTAGTTGTTCTGGATGGTATATTGTTTCTTTCAATATACATAGAGTAACATGACTTGTACTCATTGTTATATATGATATAACTATTAAAAGAAGAATAATAAATGACATGGTTTCACGATGAATTCACACATTTGATTTTTGTTCATCACAGAAATGTGCTATAGGGATTATGGTTTTTCCACAACAACATTCTTGACTCTAAAAAACTGCCCTTCTCACTTGTAGCACCATTACTACAAGTATATGAGTAAACCAGTTTTACTATGGACTAGTTGATTAGCATAATGTTTTGGATATACTTTCGTCACCTATTTACTGTGAATACATTTGGCAATATCTGAGTTCTAGGAGACTAAACAAATAGCAGTTCTACCTCATAACAATAATGAAATTATGATTTAAACATTGATCCTGTCTATGATTTCTTTGCATTTTTGTCTTAGAGGAGTGCCTTGGAAACACACATCAAATAACTAATGTGGAGGTACATGGTTTAGTAACAAGTTTGTCATCATCAATAAATACATTTAAAGCAGTTTATTTACACTGTCTCTTCTATTTCAATCTTCCAGAACATATTAAAATTTTCTCAGAACCATATTCATATCAGCTTACAATGAAAATTACCTTGCATGTCTTCTAGAACTTTGACAATGCTCTTCTATATTATGACTTTCCCAATTGTAGCCTAAAATACAGTAACAGAAAAGGTATGACTTATTATTGGAAAGAAGACAAAATTTAAGTTGTGATCTGTGGTCAATCAAAGAACCATTCACCTCATTCTTCCTCATCCTCAAGAGAAATTACAGAAGCACTTCAATAATGAATAAAGAGTTCCCCATATTTTAAAAAGTAAAGAAAATTCACTCCCCTACCTATAGCAGTGAGGTTCCTGTAGGTCTCCAGCATTACATCTTTGTAGAGATTCCTCTGGGAAAGATCCAGCAAAGCC
This sequence comes from Meriones psammophilus, assembly GCA_036365155.1. Taxonomy (NCBI): domain Eukaryota; kingdom Metazoa; phylum Chordata; class Mammalia; order Rodentia; family Muridae; genus Meriones; species Meriones psammophilus. The sequence continues at coordinate 113,745 of JAEOAE010001648.1, read as the reverse complement.
CACTCTTCTCGAGTGAAGTTCACATGCACATCATTGTAGGTCAATGTAGTCTAAAATATTCACACATGTATACAACAGAAAGCATGATACTTATAATACTGAAAATGTATCCTTCATTTACAATATTTCCAAAGTATTCTGGTATTTCTTTCACTTAATTTGTGACACACAGGTTTTTATCTAATAACTAATTCTTTTTAGGAGCAAACTGAATAGTGAAGTTCACATCTCTATTTTTTCATCCTTTAACTAGGATACAGACTTGCAAGAGAAATGTCAATTAACAGATAAAGAGAGAGAGAGAGAGTAAACAGATCAACAGTACTGAGCCTACATAATAGAGATAGTATAAATGATTCCTGACTCTTATAAGAATGGGCAGGCTGGGTGTATTTTCTGATGACTTTAATTCCAAAATCAATCAGGAAACAGGGGCTGGTGTATCTCATAGAGCTGGATGGTAGTCTGCTCTGTGCAATAAGTTCCAGGACACTGAGAGGTACATAATAAGATCCTGAATAATATGCAAAATTAATAAAAAAACAAAAAAAAAAAAAACCTTAAAGATCTCTCTCAAGTTTCTACAGAGTTATAAATTCACTCCAGTTCTGCATAAATGTTTAGATACCTAAAGTACCTCACTTATACTGTAATATTAATATGATCTTGCTAAAATGAAATATATGTTTGAACAATTACAAAATGACAGATGAACATATTAGCAATTTAAATGTTGATCATAAATAGGCAACATAGGGGATGGAGGTATGGCTCAGTGGTTAAGAACACTGTCTGTTCTTCCAGAGGACGTGGTTTAAATTCCCAGCACCCACATGACAGCTAATAGCTGTTTGTAACACAAATATATTAAATAAAATACTCACAAAATAAATCCAAGCATACATCACAGATATACACGATGAACAATTTGGCTTAATCTCAGGGATACAGGGATGGTTCAACATATGAAAATCCATCAATGTAATCCATTATATAAACAAACTGAAAGACCAAGATCATGTGTTCATCTCATTAGATAAGAAAAAGCCATTGATAAAATCCACCACTCCTTCATGTTAAAAGACTTAGAGAAATCAGGCATATAAGGAATCAGGCACATACTGCTGATGGGAGTGCAAACTTGTACAACTTCTCTGGTAATCAAAGTGGTGCATTTTCAGAAAATTGGGAATAGTTCTACCTCAATACCCAGCTATATCACTCCAGGGAATACATCCAAAAGATGTTCCATTATAGAACAAAGACATAGCTGTTTTATTCAAAACAGCCAGAAAGTGAAGAATGGATAAAGAACTTCTAGTACATTTACACAATGTAATACTCCTCAGTTATTAAAAATAAGAGATCAAGGAAATTGCAGGCAAATCGATTGAACTAGAAAAGATCATCCTGAGAGACACAGAAAGAAACACATTGCCTATAAGCTGATATTAGACCTATAGTACAGGATAAACATACTTCAATCTACACATCCAAAGAAGCTAAGTAAGAAGAAGGGTCCATGTGAGGGTGCCAGAATGTCACTCAGAATAGAAAACAGAACAGACAGTAGAAGTGGATGAAGAGAGGGAACTGGGCAGAAGGTGGAAGTGGGAGGGAAACAAATGTGGGCATCAGATGTGGGGAGAAATGTAGTAGGAGGTAAGGGGTCTGAGAATAAGAATGAAAATGAGGGGGGTTCTCTTTTACAAGCTAGAGTCATTTGACAGGGAAAGTCAGAGGATTTGACAGGGAGGGGAAAAGAGTTGGAAAATGAAGTAACTCCTAGAGAGGACTAGTGGGTGAACAACAACTGTTGGGAGCTGGTCATCTCTAGCTGAAAACTCACGCTAACCTTCCAGGGCAGGGAAAAAGGAAAAGAGAGGCCGCCCGCCACATGGAAAATGAAGGTGAAATGGGGAAGAGGAGAGGGAGGAGGAGAGGAGAGCCACATCCTGGTTGAATACCCTGATTGGACTAGTGGAGAATCAGCAGAACAACAACTTTACAGTTTTGACAACAACCTACAACTCGGCTCTCCAAAACAACTGTAAAAACAACAACAACAACCCCAACAACAAAAACATGATCCAAAAATTACCCTGACTACAAGAAGTTTAGGGATAATGAGGGAACAAAGAGTGAGGGAAAGTCCAACCAATAATTGGGCCAACCTGAGACCCACCTTACACTACAGAGCCAGCCAATGAAACTGTAAATGTTGCTTTGATGTACTTGTAGAAAAAAGCCTAAACATGACCGTTATCTCAGAGGCTCCATCTAGCAACAAATGGAGACTTATGCTGGAACTTGCAAGTAAGCATGGGGTGGATCTCTGGGGGTCTTATGGAAGTACTGGGGGAAAGATGGGAGAACCTGAAGGGGATGAGAAGCCACAAGAAGACAAACAGATGGGGTTAATTGACTGGGATTAATGTGACCTGAGTCAATAAAGCTTGTCTCAGAAATATTTTTCCAAAAGGCTGAAGATGCAGCTATTCTAGAACTGATATCCACCACCAGGAAAAAAGTATGTCACACACAATTAAATGGTTAATTGAAAGAGTTCTCTTTAATAGTAGCATGTGTCTAGCTCTAGTTAATGCTTAAAGAGAAGACAGCCTAAAACTGATTATTTTACTCCATACATGCAGTCTTCCTTAAGTCTCTTTTAGGCTCCAGGTAAACAATTTCAATATGGACTAGAGAGTTCAAATCTAGCCACTGAGCCAACTGGGAAATTTACACAGCAAAGATATTCCTAGAATGATTTATGTATTCCACTGCCCTAATACAGCAGGTCATTATCCAGTGACATGGTATAAGTGAGAGGTCTCAGAGGTTTCAAATGTTAATAAAAGTAGAAGGTAGAAAATGTAAAAGCTAGGGTGGGAAGGTTTTGCACAAGCTGTGTATTATCCTAAGTAAGCTTCTTAAGACTAGCATACTGTACACTTGATCAGACACTCTCATACAGTGGGATAAAACCATGAGGAGTCTAATAAAACAATATTGCACAAGGGGAACACAGGATCTCAAGAACATTATTTACCAAGACCACAGTGAGTTTGGAACTGATGAGGGTATCTCCATGTCTTGGAAAGAACTGTGTTCTCAGAATCTGAAGGAAGCCTTCCTCAAATGCCCTGACCCTGCAGCTTGTCCTATTTTGATTTTAGAAAAAGAACAGTGTTTTATTTTAAATACTTCATAAACTTGGGGAAATATCCCATAGCCTAGGCCACAGTTGTACTGGCACTGCCAAGCATATTTGAAGAGTTTGAGAAAAAATTAGGTGATTCTACATACATGAGGCTCTTGGGGAAAGCTTTTGTTTGATCAGGGTGTCCTTCAACACGACAGGGTTTTCTCTGTTCAGTTGGTTTTCACTAGATGTCTTCCACATATGACAGACCTATGCTTTCCTCAAGAAGAAAACTAACTTTATGGAACACCAGTCTTTAATGTTGGCTGTGAGTCTATAATGGCAATTAAACAGCTTGTTATATGCCTCTTCTTTGGCATGGAGATGGGCCAATGGTTTGTATGAATCAGGGCTGTCTCCTTGGCTATGGCTGGAGACAAATTTGTTGACTATCATCTTGAGCAAACATGTGTTTCCTAGCATCCTAATCTCTAACAGGCCTGCATGGCATGCTACTTATCTACTTAGCCCTTAGCTAAATTCTACTTGGTGTGAATTCCTGTCACCTAAGTATTGGTAAATCCCTTACATCAACAATTCTACTTGTTCACATCACAGCTTTATAAAGAAGTGCTACTCAACACATGTTATTTACAACCTCAACAAAATTAACTCCAAATGAATCTTATATCTAAATGTTAAATGCCAAGGTCAGAACTTGGAAAAGGTACTAGAAACTAGGCTTCTCTGAGTTTGCATCCTACCAAGGACATGTCTATGTTCAAACCCGTCCTGCAAATACTTTGTGAACATGCAGCCCCATAGTGTGTAGGGAGGCAGCCTCCAGAGCCCCAACCCTCTCCAAGCAGCTCTTCCATTTTACTAACTTCACCTGAGCTTGCAGCTCTACCTCCCACCCTACCACTTGAAACATTTTCCTAATTTTCAGTTAACTCAGAAAAATTGCTGTTACCTTAACCAAGGTGGCTAAACTGTAAAATTATATCATTTACAAAGCTCTGCCTTATTATGGACAGAACTCACACAACTTTGTTTCTTTATCATCTTGAGTTCAGGACCAAATATCAAGGGATATAAATTAAGGGCCTTGGATTCCAGACCAAATGTCTTGGAAAATAGTTAAAGGTCTTGAGCCCAGTGTCCTGTATCACCACAGCCTCCAACAGAAACTGCCTTGCTTAACCCACAATGTTAAAATTTGATTGGATAACCCAAGCACTCACCAAGGGACCCTGCCCTTGTGGATTTAATCCTTTAAATATACAATAAAGAACCATTCAGATCCTGAACTGGCCACCTCCCTGAGCTCAGAAAATAAAGCTTTCATTTTAACCTTCTGCTCCAGAAATGACTTTTCTCTGCTCCCAACCCGAAGCCAATATAGTCAAGATATTCAGATGCCTCACTGTGTTCAGGGCTAGGAAAAGGGACCCCTCAGGTGGTTGATTCTGCCTGCTGGTTCTCACTCTGCCTCAGGAAGGACCCTGTGAGACAGCTCCTAATGTTCAGCCTCCTGGTCCACCAGGTTGGGGGCAGCAGACACAATCTCACCATGTTGCGACTTTGGAACTTGGTCTGAAATACCCTCACAGCACACAGCAGTGATGCTCAGACCATGGCACACCAACCATTCAACCCCATTCATCTCAGCTACAGAGGGAACATGCAGCATGGGGCCAGGAAGAACCTGCCTCTTCCCCTAACTGAAGAGATGGAAGATCCTGATTGGACTGTGAGTATTGAGTGACATGAGCACCTCCCAAGTGGTACACTGTACTGAAAGGACAAGGGTTAGTGATTCTGGGCTCAGGATTCAGTTTCAGGACCAAACCTTCTTCAGATCTGCAGCGATTTGCATTTCATCATCATTTGTCCCTGTCTCCCCTAGCCTACCCTCTGACTTCCAGCACTCAGGATGCAATTTCCCTCTTCCTACTGGAATCAAGGTGGATATTGCACAACCATTATTCAACCTGTACCAGAGTAAACAGTCTGTGCTACAGGTAGAATGGTGCCAAGAGTACTAAGAATTAAAGAGAGATTTTAGAAAATGCAAGGAGATTTTTGTTCAGTAACTTCAGACTGGGGTCAGGTAAACTGCAATCACTTTTCTCCTAGAAGGTAAGAGACAACCCAGGAGAAAAAAAGGCAGGAAAAACATGACACTTTGGAATACTATCATCAGGTAAAACTTCTTCCTCAATGGGAAGATGAAGAAAACAGAAAGCTGTACTAGTGAAGGCTCTCTGCATGAAAAGAACTGACAGAATATATTTCTCTGTGTATACAGTGAAGACACTACACACACACACACACACACATATATATATATATATATGTATGTATGTATGTATGTATGTATGTATTTTGATTTTGAGCTGGGCTTCTCCTTTTAGCCCACGCTGTCTTGGACTAGATCTGTAGACCAGGCTGACCTTGAACTCACAGAGAATAACATCCTTCTTTCTGCCAGAGGGCTGTGATTCAAGGCCTGTGCCACCAAATCCATCTCAGATTTTCTGTTTTAATTTTTTTTTTTTTTTTTTTCTTTTAAGACTGGGTTTCATTGTGTAGGCCTGTCTCTGCTGGACTCTCTTTTTCAACCAGGCCAACACTGAACTCACAGAGAACACCCTGTGTCTGCCTTTCAGGTGCCTGGATTAAAGGCTTGTGCAAGCATGGCTGTCAAGACCTTAGACTTTTAAGGATTTGTTTAAGGGAGGGTTTCTTGTATAACTAAATTTTTGTAAGATTTTTGAGTGGGTGGATGAGGGGACATCTGATTATTATTATCTGTGTGTATCTGTGCATGCTCAGACTTTAAATCAGACATTGCTGCCATACTCACACTGCTTCTGAGGTCAGAGCTTTTATTCTTATGCTTAAGAAATTTTATTTTATTTTTTAGAAAACATCTCCCCAGACAATGAGTTGTGTGCTGAGCATCACTTGCACTGTGGGTCTGTTCATCTGGGGGCAAGGAATCATATGAAAGAAGAGAGAATTAGTATCACCTGGAGAGGACAGGAGCTCTACAAGGACCAAATATATCTGGGCACAGGGGTCTTTTATGAGACTGTATCTCCAATCAAGGACCATGTATGGTTATAACCTAGAACCCCTGCTCGGATGGAACCCATGGTTGCTAAGTAGCCAAGTGTGTTCTCTAGTAATGGGAACTGTTTATGACATGAACTCAATGGCTGGCTCTTTGATCTTCCCCCCACCCCCAGGGAGGAGCAGCCTTGCTAGACCACAAAGGTTGCCATTGCAGCCAGTCCTGAAGATACCTGATAAGGTAAGGTAAGATTTAAGGGGAGGAGGACCTCCCTTCTCAGTGGCCTTGGAAAGGGGCATGGAGGAAACGAGGGAGGGAGGGTGGGATTGGAAGGGAGTGAGGGAGCGGGCTACAACTGGGATAAAAAATAATAAACTGTAACTAATATTAAAAAAATAAAATAAAAAAAAAAAAAAGAGAACAGATCTCAATGGAGAATTCTCAACAGGAGAATCTCAGATGGCTGAGAAACACTGTTCAGGTTCAGCATCCTTAGCCTTTAAAGAAATGCAAATGGAAACTACTTTGAGCTTTAAGTTTACACATGTCAGAATGGTGAAGTTTAACAGGACAAGAGACAGCTCACTCACACTGACAAAGGTTTTGGGGAAGGGGAACACTCCTCCATTGCTGGTTGGAGGGCAAACAAATACAGCCAACATTGTATTTTCTCACACAACTGGGTTGTTGTCCTAGGAGGTTGTATGAGGCTGCCTAAAATCCCAGTCTGATGTTAGGAGAGAGCGTTGCTCTCTGAAAAACAAGAGCAGGGCCACACTCTGGAGGAAAGCTTATACATAGTGTACTGAAGTTGTAGAGGTGGACCAGGTGCAGGCTGAAAGATTTCACCCCTATGGTCACATCTCTTTGTGGTGAAACAGAACTGTATAGGCTCCCAAAAGAGAAACCTGGACACAAATCCCGAATAAAAACCCCTCCACCTAAAATCTGTACTGCTTGCAAGACGTAAAGGGGGCATGATGGCCCCAAACTTGCTTGAGTGATGAGCTAATGTTTGGTTTAACTTGCAGCCCAATCCATGATATGGAACCCACTCCCTTGATGGCCAGGAATGTCTCCAAGACATAAACAGCAAGGATTGTGTGTGCATGTGTCCACTCCAAGTCCACTGCTGAGATGTAATGGCTGTTAGTTCTATATTTTTGTAAGACTCCTAACATTAAGAACAGGTGTAGCTTTGACTCGCTCACCTGCTCTTGAGACTCTTTTTCCCCTATTGGGTTCCTTGTCCATCCTCACTGTGAGGTCTGTTGGCCTTGTCTTTTTTTGTATCTTGTTTGGCAGTCCTATCTTAGAGGCCTGTTCTTTTCTGAAATGGATACAGAGGAAGGAAGTAGATATGGGGAAAGAAGGGAGGTATGCTGGATGTGGGAGAAGTGGAGGGAGGGAAAACAGTGGTCAGAATATATTGTATGAGGGAAGAATCCTTTTCAATTAAAAAGCATTAATTTAATTTTCCTACCTAAAAATGCAAAGAAGGGAAGCAATCAAAGAGAAGTGAAATAGTGAAGACAAGGAAAACAAAATCATGATGTACAGTTATTGTTCTGTGTACAAAGAGGGGAAACATCACTCAGGAGTTTAACAATCTTATTCTTTAGTCTTATCTAGATCTATGAAATCAGATGTTTTGCTCTCACCAATCTGAAATATATATCACACAGGTAAAATAAGGTAATTTTCTGCTGTTATGTGGAATTACAGGGGTCCCTCCTCACTTAATTCCAAAAGAGTACTCTTTCTTCTATGCAATAAAAACTAAAGTTTGGAGCTAGAGAGATGGCTCAGCAGATAAGAACACTCTCTGTTCCTTCAGAGGTCCTGAGTTCAATTACCAGGAACCACATGGTGGCTCACAATCATCTATACTGATATGTTGCCCTCTTCTGGCATGCAGGTGCAAATGCAGATAGAACATTAATTAAATAAATAAAATATTAAAAAAAAAAAACAAAAAGTAAATTTGAATAATATTCACAATAATAGAAATAAATATTTAATGTTATACACTATTTGTACATTAACTATATAATACATTAAGTATATACAAACTGATATTTTAAAATGCTAAGTGTTTAAACATGTTTTCCCAAGAAAAACAAAAGTGTCATCATCTAAGGTGGGTTAGCTGATCAAAACAAAACTAAGAAAAGTGTTACTTGTCTAGGACTCTTACATTTTTATTCAACTGTAATTTACTGTCATCATTTCAATTCAATCAAAACAAGTCAGTATGTTTCTTAATTCATTTTCACTTCATGCAGCATGACTCATTGGCAGAAAGCTCTCATACCATCAAAGTAAACCAACTTTCTGCATTTCTATAACAACTTTTGCTCAAAAAAGCCTGATATTTGATTTTCCTTCCCCACATACCAACTAAAAATATGTTACAAAAATTCTTTGAAAGTGATTGCTTCAGCTAGGTTGTGCTGTTCCTTCCCTTCATTTTCTATTGTGAACTATAAGGTAGACAAGATGACTGATGTTCTCCTACCCAATGGACAAATGGGAATGCATAAAGACTGAAATCAGAGAGAGAGAGGTTTGTTGATTTGACATTGCTTATGCTGTAATTATATGCTGTTTCATGACCAATACAGCACTGACTGTAAGAGTCTTTTATAAGTGTGTAATCCTTTAACCATTGCTACTGTCTTAATTAATTTGCTATACTGTCCTTCTGAGGCACCCTGCATGACCTCAACAAATGAAAAATTAGGTTATTTTAAAAGTTATGCCACCATGAATATAAAAGCATGAGAATTTGGATACTTCCTTAAAACTAATCAAAGTACATGAAAAAAAATTAGAAGACTGTTGGAATCCATAGTAATTCTGTCATTTTATGAGAGCTCCATGCAATGTAGGCACACATAAACATGGATACAAGGAGAATGTATGAAGAACATGGTTTATTGTGTTGTTCTTGGTAATGAGAGGGTGTGGGTATAATCTGCAAATACATTAGATTACATACACTACATACTTGCAGTTTTACATGAACTATAACAACACAACTTGATGTTACCTAATTTTAGTTCGTATACATGGGAAACCCCAAATTCTGCTATCAAGAGTGAATTTTGTATACTAATACACGACCCCATATTACATTCAAATTTATTGTTCAATTCTGGACCATGTTTTTTTTTTTCACTTTTTGTCTTCTCAGATTATACTTGGTGGGATAGCTTTTCTGACCATAACAATGTTTTTTTGTGTCAGTAAACTCTATACTGAAGTCTTCTTTCTGTGGATTGTAAATTATTTCATATCGCTTTCAATTTTATATACTAACTTTAGTTTGCTAAACAAATCATTATGTAGGATATAATTTACCCTTTTATACTAAACATCAATGGAATGATGTATTTAAAAAAAACAAAGATGTTGGCTATTTTCTATTTCAACATGAATTCAACACAATCCAAAGAGAATTTCTATGAATTTCTAAGAGGAAAGCTGATTCCAAAGCTATGTGCCATGAAAAATGACACAGAATTCTAAATAGGATTATTAAGAAAGAGTACACACATGGGCAGCTGTGACCTCAGAACATATCTCAGAGCTACAACTATCAAGAATGTGTACAACAGTTGTAACAAAATTAGGAGATGAAGAAAAAAAGCCAAAACTGTAAGCCTAAAAATATATTCAAAGTTTCCCTCAAAGACCCAAGGAACTCTGCCAGGAAAAATGTGTACTTGACCAAGGTTACTTTTGGTTATATGTGTATAAAAATTAAATAAACACAGACTTCAAAACTCTTACAAAAGCAACTCAAACTGACCCATAAAGTATACATTTCTGACCCACCAGCACTGTAGATCACTCTTCCAAAAGGAGAGACCACATGCTCTATGCTCTGGAGCTCTCTGTGGAAAAAAAAAATAAAAAAAGTGGACTATGATTCTACAGCCCCTCATGCCTTCTTGTGGTTTCAGGCATATACAGCCCCACTGAAAGCCACACAGAAACAAATGTGGTGAGTGTTTTCATGTTTGCTTACTCCCACATGGATTGTGCCACAAGATATGGAATCTGCCTTATCCACCTACCCAACACCATGCACACCTTAAAAACCTCTGCATCTCAGAAATTCCTTCTGTGTCCTGAAATTAAATTTTCTGGGATCATACCACTGTGGCTGAAAGTAGTGAAAAGATAAAAAGATTCCAAACAAAAATTGCTAAAGCACGTACATCACCCCCTTTCTACCAACTTCAAAACTATTTATAAAATTTGCCACACAAACCTGAATGTGGAATGCAAGATTCAGAACTTCTAAAGAGCAGACCATCCGTTTTGCAGTCTGTCTTCTCACTATACACCAAAGCAATGTGTGTGTTTGTGTGTGCGCGCACTAGACAGTGATATTTTAAGCATCATAGCTTTAAACTGCCAGGGCTCCAGAGGAATTCTCCAAGCACCCCACCGACCACCCCCAAGGAATCCACACTTAAGGGAGAGTCAGAGACTAAGGACTACTCTCCAAGTCACCACATATATCAACAAAACAACAGTTGACCCACAGTCTCAGCACCACCATATCAGACTCTGAGAACTTAGCAGACCTGTTCCTCCTCATTTTGGGACAGTGGCCCTCATACTCACCATTGCATGGTTTGTGGCCCCCCTCACAGTTCTCTTCAGCTGCATCATAAAAGAATCCTGGAAAGAAACTATGAGCTACCTCCCACTGGTGCTACTGATTAGTAGGTCTGCCCAGAGTCCCTCATTTCATTTGATCATCCAGTTGGGCTTCAGGACAGTAGCAGCTCCTTAACTGGGGTATCAGATTAAGCGACTCAGACATCTGAGGCTTTCCCAGCTGGGTTCTTTCACTTTAGGGGCAGACAGAGCCCTACTTTAAGAAATCTGTATTTTAGTACAATTTCCCAGTGACCAAGACACAAGGAGACAGTTCTTATTCAAAGTCACAGGGTCCTTTGTGTGCACATTCCAACATACAATCAATGTTCAGTGCAGACATCTCTACCACATAGCTGAGAAATCCCAAAGTCAAACAAGTCAAAGCCAAACAGTAACAACAATTAAAGCAAAAAGTGACCATGAATTTGAAAGTAAGGAGTGGTAAATGGGAAATGAATGAAAAACAGAAGGAATAAAAAGGAAAGGACATGGATGATTCTAGATATGGTAGTGTAGAAAGTATATTATAGATAAAAGGGACAGCACAGCCAGATGCAGGGACATCTGGGAGAGTCCAGAGGGGACATGACTGTGAGCCTTATGAGGAAAGGCAGGAGGGGAGAGGGGAAAGCCAGACCAAGATGCCAGGATAGTAAATGATAGATGAAAAAGACCAGGTAAACAAAATAGTTGAATTACATAAGGAAGACCATCCAGGGGAAGTGGAACTCAGCCCCTGGGCTAGAAGGCTGGGGATGCCAACCATTACCCTATCACAGGTAGAAACAGAGGGATGCTGGGAGAACCAGGAGCTGGGACTCCTTTGATTTGTTAAATAGGTACCTCAGCCATTTGTCCCAGCATTTGAGACTTAACAGTAGGGAAGAATGAGGAGGTTGAAATGATTTAACTATAATCTCAAAAATTGTTGTAAAAAGTTAAAACAGGCTTCATGCTCCAATAGTTTTCTGGGACTAGACATGCATAGCAGAGCACACCAAGAATTATAAACTCCTTTTCTCTTGGGGTGCGCCATTGTTAGAATAATAACATTCCAGTTATGCTTGGCCACACCAGATTATCCAGTTCTTCTGTGTTTGTTGAACCAGTGAAACTACAGAAATTTGGTTTCTAGAAATAAGTTTAGTTGCTTTTCCAGAATCTTGATTGCCTTGGTCTGTGAACTCCAAATATTGCCAGTTTGGACATTTCCTAATCATCTAAAATTGAATAACTGACACTTCTGTCCAAGCAGGAAAGCTCTCACCATCCTTCTTTTCCATCCCTTTCTGTGCTATGATGACACCAGCTTCAAATTTGGTCACTGAACTCAATTCATACACTGGTGCTTCTTTATTTGTAATTATCCACCCTATGAAAGCCAGGGATGTTTGAGGAACCTCATTCACCGGTCCCTTTTCCATTTCACTGAGCAGGTTAAGGTCCAGCCTGAAATGAGTTGCAAGACACTGGGCCACAAAGGCAGGATTAGGTGGTTCAAAGCAAGTCTTAACTACATAGCATGAAGGCTGAGTTTTGGAAGACATTGCTCTAAACAGAAACTAATGAAAAATCCATTTTTAATTAGGAATGAAATTCTTTTTAAAAAAATATTTAATTTTATTTTCTGTGCATTAGTGTGTAGGTGTCAGATTGTTTGGAATTGGCATTACAGACAGTTGTGAGCTCTTACATGGGTGCTAGGAATTGAATCTGGGTCCTTTAGAAGAGGAGGCAGTGCTCTTAACCACTGAGCCATCTCTCCAGTCCCAGGAATGAAATCCTTGATGACTGATAAATGTTGGAGAAGAGAAAGAAATAAGAGATTAGAGAAGTGATGCATAAAGAAAATAAAACTTAATAATTAATACCAAAAATTGACTTTTTTAGAAAGATAAATATAATTGAAAAACTACATAGGTATATTTACTGAGTTTGAACAAAAGCAGCCCCTTCTCTGGTGGAGCTAATAGCATTAATCAGATAATGATTGACCTTGATTCTACCTGCAGTGTTAGCTGCTGAGATTGGTAACCTGACATACAAAGCTACCGCAAATAGCCGAGTCTCAAATTTCTGAGCAGACATAGCCCTATCTATGAAGACGGCACATAAATGCATAGAATAGACCTACTTGGAAATTCAGTATTCACTGGTTCAACCTAACCTGCCCAAATTGAATACCCACCAATCTGGTCTGTTTTCACTCACATGCAAGAGTTAATGTGTGCTAGATATTGAAAAATCACTAACTCTGTGGGGATCATATCCTTCTTCATAGCCTGATCCCTGCAGCTGACTGCCTTAAACTTTAGTTTTTGATCTAGCTATTGCCTACCCTGTTTTACCCAGCAATTGTACATAATAAATTGTTCTTCCTGTTCTCAACAGAAGGCAGAAACTATGCTCCACACACAAATCCTTTCCCTGTAACTACAATGGACAGTATTACACTCCCAAACATGTACCTGGCTTTTAAGAAGGAAATCCATTTTATTCTCAATACATGGATAACTTAGTGAAAGCTCACAAGGCCTAGGCCCCAGTCTGTTACTGGCTATGCCAAGAATGATAATGGGTTTGAGAAAGAACTATGCCATTTCCCTCATATGAAGGCCTCACAGAATGCCTTCATTGATCAGGTCAGCCAAGAACACAAACAAGTTTCGTTTTGTTTTGTTTTCCTTTTCAAAGAGTTGTCAACCAGTATAGACTTGCCACTGTGCAAAAATTATTATTTTCTCAAAAAGAAAACTGGACCTTTAGGTAAATAAATTTTAATTCAGAACATGGCTGTTCTGGCAAGAGATCACATCCAAAGGCTATAGGATCTAGTTGGAATTTAGACACACCTTTAATACCAGGAGAAAGAGAAAGCAGATCTTTGTGGTCAAGGCCAGTCAGGTATAGAGCAAGCTTCAGGTATGGAAAAGCTTAGGTCGGAGTGTGGTGGTACAAACCTTTAATCATGGCCCTAAGGAAACAGAGAGATGCAGATGTTTGAGTTCTAGCCATTTCTGCTCAGGCTGTTCAGCTGAGTCAGTGAGTTGAGAGGCAATGCAGTCAACTTGAGTTTGCAGAATTCAGAAAAAGTTTTACTGGGGGGCTTTTACAGACACAGGTTGAAGAGAGAAACTAGGCACAGGTTGAAGACAGACAGAGCCAGAGAATGAGAACCATCCAGAAGATTATAACATATTGCCAAAGTTAGTATGAGGCCAAGCAGAACAATTCAGTGATAAACTAAGAAAAGCCAAATTGATTCAGTCACCTTGGAGGGGAGTCTGAGCCAGAACAACTGAGTTGAACAGGCCAGCAAGATTCCGGAAAAACTAGAAAGGATGAGCTTATTTAGCACTAAGTCTCAAAGGATGAAAACATTCTAGATTACATTGTATGGAGGCTAGAGGCTTGCAGGACTAGGCCTAGGTTAGCAGATGAAGGCACTAAGCGCCTGGAGGACAATTATTTCAGGGGAATAAAAGTTACTTTAACACCTTTATGTCACCACAGGCTGTAATGTTGGTAGTGATCCTGTAGGACCACCTTGAGCAGCTTGGTAGAGGCCTGTTCTTTGATATGAGGATCGGCCTGGTACCTGGTTGTAAATCAGAGATTTTTTTTTTTCTCCTTTGCTAGGGTTGGAGCCAAATTTCTGGACAAGCCCGGTCAACATGTGTACACTACCATGCTAATCTCTAACAGGCCTGGTTAGCATACTATTTAACTGTGGGGTGATTTAGATGCAGTCCTCCCCGCGGCTAAATTCTATTTACTATCACCTACTATTTCCCAAGCATTGGAAATCCTTTACATCACCAATTCTACTCTTCCTCATCATGGCTTAATATTGGAGTGCTATTTAACACACGAGATGCCGTTTACAACCCCCACAAAACTACCCCCAAATGGATCTCACACCTAAAGGTTAAATGCTAAGAGCAGAACTTGTAGAAGACACAGAGAAACTGGAACACCGAAGACAAACTGATGTACTCCGAGTTTGGCATCCCGCCACAAGGATGATTCTGCCCACAAACCCCTGCTGCAAATGCTCTGCACAGATGCGGCTCCCGCACTGGAGTGACTCAGTTGCCACCACTGGGTCCAGCGAGCATCCAGGACCACAAGGTCCCTCCCCAGGGGCCGCCATTGACCAACCAGTCTTGGAAGAGAACCCAAACACCAGCTCCCACGCCTTCTCCTCCCTTATCACCATGCCACCTTCCTCAGTTTCCTCCCTGCACTCACCATGTCGAACCACGACTGCTCAGCAGCTGCTGAACCTGCAGAAAAGCTTTCCAGAAAGACACGCCCCATCTCATTACTGGCAGGTCCGGCCGGAGGCCCTATTTGGCCAGAGAGTCTTGAGTGACAGGAGCCCCTTCCTTAGGGTTAGGGTGTCTCCCTTACGGTTAGAGTGTGCGGAAGCGACACAGCCCATTAGTCCCTGACCCCAGCTTCCAGTCCAGGACCGAGTCTTTGCCAGATCTGCAGAGATTCACATTTCAGCAGCGCTAATGCCTGTCCTCCTATAGTCTACAAGTCTGCCTGCACACCCAGCCTTGGAACAGCCTCGGGACCGCCCAGCCCTCCCACCCTGGCCATTCAGCCACTTGCTGCTCCCCTCTGTGGGAGGGGACCCTAGGTTCCCCAACTCAAGCTCTCAGGGCCTGCCTGAGCTCCCCCACAGCACTCAGTAGGGTGGTTCTGCTTCTTCCTCCTGGAGAATCAGGCTTCCATAGCCCATTACTCAACTGCAGTGGAGATACCCATCTGTCCCACAAATGGAAGGGGTCCTAGAATAATTAACAGGCAAGGAGAACTTTTTTAATTATTCATACATTTTATAATTAAAGAACAAAATACAAATCAAGGTGACTTCTCTATTAAATTGCCATGGTGTTTAAAAGTTTAGCAGTAATATACATATATATGTGTATATAAAAGGCAGGAATCACATACTCCAAGAACCTCATTCCTGTGAGATGATTAACATATCTAGAGAACACATTCAGTACAAACAAACAATTCTGACAAAATGATTGCAGGATTCTTAAGTTGTGCTAAATCATCTAAATCATTTGCTTAAAAACAAAAACAAAAAAAAAATACAGTAATGGTTCAGCCAATGTAGCTGGATACCTCAGATGGTCTTCAGTATATACCATAATTCTTAAGAAATAAGCTTTAATGCCAGTTTTTTTTTTAAATAAGCTTGCTAGACAGAGGTAGGGCCAGCAGACAAAGAAAAAGAACTCCATCTCCAATATTGTATGTATGTATTGTGTGTGTGTGTGTGTGTATGTATGTATGTATGTTACCATCAGAGACTGTGGATGAGATTAAAGGTGAGTTTTATCACATCAAAAATCTAGATCTTGATTGAAGAGTTTTTCCACTTCCCAACAGTTTGGGTTTTAGTTAATTCCAGAGATATAGTCAATTTGGCTGCCTAGAATAGCCATCATAACAGTGAAAACAGAAGAGCTGAGAAAGATTTTTTTTTCCTGTGGCAGGAAATGAGAGCATGGGAGTCTTTTCCAAAGCATGATTTTCTTCAACAAAGGAAGCTTTGATGTTTTACTTTGGGAATCTGGAAAAGTTCAATTATAGGTTTGCCTATGTTAAAGCATGCTAAGTTAAATCCTTTTCTTAACATGGTGGTAGTGTGTAAGGAGATATATTTAAATGCATCTTAGCTCAAAGTCATGCAGAAACATATATAAATTATAAAAGTGGACAGAAATGCCTCTGGAATGTTCATCTTGTACCACAAGGTCTTAGATGAAAATAAGGGACAGTAGAAATCGTTTGCATGTGGCCAGTGCTACCTGTCAATCATGTTGTATGATTTCACAGATAGAAGTATCAAGGCCATTTTCTCACACATACAAATCCAGAGAATACAGATTCAGAAAATATCAAGGAGGTCACCCATCAGCACCATGCACACTATTCTTAGAGGAACAGCTTTGCTGAGCTAGTCTAACCTCACAATGAGCCTGATTTTGCCTATGAGATGGCTGGTTCAGAAGAATGCTGCAGCTACTTTCATACAGAAATAGAAAGAGTTCATTTTAAGTAGCCCTGGCTGCTGTCTGTCTCACTGCTGTGATATCTCTGTAGAGATTACTACAATTTTAAGCTTTATTTTTATTTTATATACATGGGTGTTTTTCTGCATGTGTCTATGTTCAGTAACAACAGAAGTCAGAAGATGGCAGGAGATGACATTGACTGGAATTAGAGCAAATGGCTAGCTACCATGTGGTTTCTGGAGATGGAACCTCTATCTTCTGTACTAATATCCATTGTTCTTAACTGCTAGACTATCTCTATAGCCATGTTCTAATTTAAAATATATTGAATTAAAATATACTGCATTGCTTTACCCATTTCTTGTCCTCTCTCTATTCCTTATTCTTCCCAGGCTATTTCTTCCATGCTAAGTATGGGTGAATAAGTGTGCTCAAATATTTGAATAAAACTTGCTGAGTTCCTTTCTCTTGATTGTGTATATATGGTTTCAGGACTGACCATATTGTATTGGAAAAGCAATTAGGGAGCTCATCCTTGTTTGATGCTAATTATCCTACTTTCAGGAAAATTCCACTCTTCAATGAACAACAGGATGTTGAACCACAAAGGTCCTTGTACCCACAGATTACTAGGGAAACCAGGAATGTTAAACATGCAAAGGCCTCTTCTCAGTGCATTAGATAAAATACCTGCATTCAATCCAAAAGGCTGGGAGTGGAATTTGTTAATGACCTCTTTGCTAGCTGTGGGGGCAGACCTCACCTACCTCTTGCTACAGAGGCAGACTTTACCAAAATTTTCCAGAATGATTATCTCAGACTATTTCTTTCCTAGACAGTTACCCATCTGAGTGACCAAAGATGTGCCCCTATATGAAAAGGGTGACAGAATACCCAGCTTTCTGTGATCTTTGGATCTTGGAGGGGACAGATACACCCCTCTCTGTAAAGGGTGGGAGAGCACCCAGTTTTCTATGAGGACAAGGTAGGTATGTTGTGCCCGATTCGAGAGATACCAAAAGACTACTAGGAGTCCAGTCCATTGAAAATCACAAGAGGATCTTTATTCAAGCTAAATCTCAGGCTGCCCATCTTCCCCAACATAGCAGGTTAGAAAGTGAGGCCCTGAATCTCAGGGAGGCAGACTTTTTAAAGGAAAAAGATGGCAAGCGGGGGATTCCAAGCCTTAGAGTTACAGAGAAGGTTAAGTTTTGGGTAGGGGATTCAGCAACCTTTTGGTTAATTGTTCCAAGCCACCTGGCCAAACCAACAGATAGTAATCTACATGATAGCCAGCTGGGTGGAGTGGAGGATCCACTAACACATTCTGTGGCATTTATGATAACATGTGGGGTGGAGGCCTGGCTATAATTATCTATTTACACATTTTGTGGTATCCACAAAACCTGAAGGGTGGAGGGCCATGTGGCCTTTTCGGAACCCAAAGGTGGTGACCAAATCATTCCAAGGTCAGTCAACTTAAGATAGAGTCTGAGAAACAAAATGGAGCCACCCCTGCCATCCTCAGTTCCTTCAATACAAACAAACTACATCTGAAAAGGCCAGACTGAACCTGAGTTCTATGTTATTTGTATACCACTAGCTTAAGACAGTCACACTGTGAATCCCAAAGCTGTCTATAGATTAAGAAATTCTGTTGCCCTGGAAATCAGTACGAGTGGTGAAATTGCCATCCTGACTCACAGGGACCAATAGCCCTGCTAATGCATTCTCTAGTCCATGTCTCCCCGCAAGTGTCAGTGGATGTTCCCCTGAACTGTAAATGGCAAGACTGAAGAGCTAGCAAAGAGGGAAGCTCAGGCAGCAGGTCTCTATGAGTTTGAGGCCAGAAGGGTCTATGCAAATGAGTGCAGGTGTCCTCAGACTCCCGAAGAAGGCATTTTGCACAACAGGAACACTGCAGACACAATGGATTGTCACAGGACACCGCATAGCGAATTTTTAAATGCTCATGGTGTGTACTGTTCGGCTTTAAATTGAATGAGTGCAGATGAGAAATTGGGTAGGTGATGCATTTTCCATTGTCAATGGTTTTTAAACTATGAGCATATTCACTCCGCGGCATTCCTGAAACATAAACAAAAAGCTGGAAAGATGATTCAGCAGTTAGGAGAGTGGCTCGGCGGCCTCCCCACTATCTCCCTGGCCAGCACATATCTGAACTGTAAACACAAACCTGCAAAGCACAGGAGCCATTTACCCTTTTCGTTGATCAAGACAGAGCTCACCAAAGTCATAGAACTACAAACAATCCCAGAGTGCATTGTGCCCACAGCAAGCTTCTGTGAGAACTACAAGCATGTCTCCTCAATGAGAACTACAAACATGGCGGGCCGCAGAGCAAAGACTTCTGGGATTGTTTGCAGTCATCTCAGCTTATGGCCAAGCTGTAATGTGGTGCAGGCGCAGAAATACAATTGGCAGCCTGGACTGGAAGTCGCCCCGAAGCTCTTTTCCACCGCTGCAAAGGCCCCTGTCTGGGAAGTCACCAATCAACCAGGGCACACAGCGTTTAAGAATCAACACTTTCTAGGAGCATCACCATGACGTCATCGCCCCGCCCACTGGTAATGGAAGTAAACACCAGCTCCTACAAGTCGCTTGTGTAGAGGAAGAATGTGCAGTTTGCATTCTCCTGCTAAGAGGCCGTCCAGCTGGTTTATGGAAAAGGAATCCTGGGGTCTCGGCCCCCCTTTTTTTGTAATTGCGGTCCTCCCAGTCAAAGCAGCGCTGCTCTCTCTGGAAGGCAGAAATGCGCTCACCCTGATAAATATTTTTAAAGATTAAACAACAACAACAAAAGGCGGCGCAGTGGCATACACCTGGGATTCCAGCACTGGGGAGGCAGGGGCATGCGGGTCTCAGTGTGTTCCAGACCAGCATGCTCCAGAAAGCGAGTCCAGGACAGACAGGGACACTGAATCTTTATTTCTTTCCCAGATGCCAGGTTGGATCCCCAGGGACAACAGGGTGGTGCACGAACGTCTGGTTCCCTCTGGTGATGCACACGTTTCAATGAAGACGGAGCGCTCCTGCACATAATAGCTAGATTTATATATGTGATAATTTTAATACTATATATTTTAATTTAGTAAAAACAGAACTGTCTCGAGAGCCCACATGCTCTAGTCCTGTGGCATCGTTGGATGAACCACTGAAAGATAAAAGGCCTTATTCAGCCCTAAGCATGGAGGGACCCTGTGCCAGACTTAAGCTCAACGGAGTGGAGGGGAGGGGGATGCTAATTTACCTGGGCCCCTGAACCTGTATACAACCTCTAAAAGTTGTTGCTGCAGGCTATGGAGGACACAGGTTTTCCCTTAATTTAGCAAACAAAAAAGCCCGAGAAAATTTGTTCCAAATTTTAATACAAACAAGCAATTGACCTGTATTATACATGCACAACAATTTCAGTTCCTCTCCTCTGCTCACACACACAAAAGGCATATACTGTACATGACGCTACTTCACTCTTGGAGGAAAACATGGCTGTGCTTTGGGCTGGTTTTGTGTTTCTGAGTTTTCTGCAGTGCTGTGGCAATTATGATCCCACTGGTGATGACACATAGGGTGATCAGGTGTAGCCACCCAGGTACATAAAGGGGCAAGGTGCAGCAACTTTGATACAAAGGATAAAGACCAAACAAGCCATTCCCGGATGTGTAAATGGACAAACACAGACACACACACATACGCACACATACACACACACACATACACACACACATACACACATATTTGAGGACCCCTTCATTCCTTCTCAAATAATAAGGGTTCCAGGTCCAGATGTAGTTTTGAACAAGTTTTGTTTTGTTTTCATTTTAATGGCCCACATAAAGATAAAAATTTGGCCAGGGATTTGGTTCTAGCTCCTGATTGGTATCAAATGAGACCAAATTCCCACTGTTCTCCATTTTTGAGGAATATCTGAGGATGCATATGCCTTCAGTCATGGCCTCTTAAAAGACTATCATATTATTTAGTGTAGTTTATATAGCAAATGATGATGTTATTCCTATTACTCAATTTCATCTCTGGTGAAAATTCATATTCTGAGGAACATGTGGAAGATTTTCTAAAATGACTCTCCCCTACATGCACCACTTTCACACAATCAAAAAAAATACAGCATTATTCTTTTCCCATGTCTAACAAAATCATAATTTCTGAAGAGCCAAAAACTCACTAGCTAGTACCCAGAACATATGTACCTATCATGAAGTATAAGAACCTTTGATACAATGACCATCATCATCTACCAAGATGGCCAGTATGAACCAGACTATCACAGTGAGGCTGCCCACTGACCAGTGTTATAGTGGAATTCAAATAAAATTATAGTCTTTAACCCAATAATCACTCTGCATGGTAGACTGTCCAGGGGAGTCAGTGAGGGTGACTTGTGCTTGTGAGAGTAGCATCACTCCCAGCAGCCACAGAAGTAGACATGCAGCTCAGCTCTTCCTGCCAATTTTCACATTTCCCCAAACTGTGCTCAGCGTAAACCCAGAATACCATCAGTACCCCTACCTTCCAGCTAGCACCAAATGATAGTGAAGCATCTCTAACAGTTCCAAGAAAATGAATACTTCCTGATGTGTGCTTGACATCACTGAACCAGCCAGGAAAATGTCTGTTATTATCCTGGAAGTAGTAACTTCATGGCTTTCACCATGATCATACAAAATGTTTAAATAATGTGACATCTTCCAAAACACACAACAGGAAGCATCAATGTAACTTGGTATTGTTGCTTTTTCCCCCTCTCATTCATCACAGCAAATTCTCAGTGTAGCTATGATTTTCTAGGTCCCAAAGTTCCTTTCTTACAATCCTAATATCTTCTCAGACCAAAATGAATGTTATAACCCAGCAGCTATTTGTTTCCTCCTGAGCAAACGTAGCTATCAAAATGGAATTGGTGAATTCCTTTTTGATGGGGTCACCCAAGCTGGTGCACCTCTCCAGAGAAGATGGAAAAAAGTAAGTTCCCTAGGATGCTGTCCTAAAGTGAATAAAGTATGGCAAAGCATGATAACAGGAGCCATGCTGGCCCTGCCTTGATTTCCAGAGTCTTCAATATTTCACAAGGACAAACAGTGAGGTCAACCAAATCTCAGCATATGGTTCCTATATTATCATTTAAGATATGCTCAGGAAAACAATAGGTTTTTCCCTTAGGATTTCCCCCAAATACCTTCACATTGGCTGTTTGTGCATGAGGTGCCCACATATACCCAAAGTCTCATGGGTCTGAAAAAGGTAAGAAATAATGGTCAGAGAACCAAAAAACACCCTTGAGAGAAGACAAATCCTGTACAATTGGAATAAGGAGACAGAAATAAACCCACACTCCTACTAAAACTTTACTTTCAACAAAGACAAAACCATACACTGGAAAAATGACAGCATCTTCAACAAATAATTGTGGTCTAACTAGATGTCTGCCTGTAGAAAAATGCAAATAGTCCCCTTTGTATCACCGTGCAGAAACTCAAGTCCAAGGGGATCAAAGACCTTGGCATAAAACCAGAGACTCTAAATCATTTAGAAGACAAGTCATTTAGAAAAAAGTCTGGAATTCATTAACATGGGAGACAATAGAACAATCAGCACAGGCTCTGAGATCAACGATTAATAAATGGGATCTCAAGAAACTGAAAAGCTTCTGAAAGTCAAAGGACATTATCAAAAGAACAAAATATCAGCCAACAAATTGGGAAAATAGCAACACCAACCCTACATCAGACAGAGCATTAAAAATCCAAAATATGCAAAGAACTTAAGAAATTAAACACCAACAAATCAACTAATCCAATTTAAAAATGGGGTTCAGAGCTAAACTGAGAATTCACCACAGAGGAATCTCGAATGGCTGAGAAGCACTAAAGGAAATCATCAAAGTCCTAGTCATCAGACAAACAGAAATCAAAATGACTCCAGGATTCCATCTTACATCACTCAAATGGCGAAGATAAAAAACTCAAGTGACAACATATGCTGGTGAGGATGTGGTAAAAAGGGAACATTCCTCCACTGCCGATGGGAGTGCAAACTTGTACAACTTCTCTGGAAATCAATCTGGTGCATTTGCAGAAAATTGGGAATAGTTCTACTTCCAGACCCAGCTATACCACTCCAGGGAATATATCTAAAAGATGTTCCATTATAGAACAAGAACATTTGTTCTACTATGTTCATAGCTTTTTATTCATAACAGCTAGAAACTGTAAACAACTTAGGTGTCCCTCAAATCTAGAAGAATGGATAAAGTACTTCTGGTACATTTACACAATGGAATACTAATCAGTTATTAAAAATAAGAAATCATGGAAACTGCAGGCAAATGGATTGAACTAGAAAAAATCATCCTGAGTGAGGTAGCACAGACACAGATAGAAACACATAGTATATACTCACTTATGAGCGGATATTAGACCTATAATACAAGATAACTGTACTACAATCCACAGATCCAAAGAAGCTAAATAACAAGGAGGGTCCACAGGAGGGTGCCAGAATGTCACCCAGAATAGAAAACGGAATAGACAGCAGAAGTGGATGAAGAGAGGGAACTGAGCAGAATTTTTTTTTTTCTGACTCTAAGACAGGCTATTTATTGTCCACAAAAGAATCTTTTTTATGTTTTTTTTTGCCATAAATATAGATTCTATTTTATTTGAAATGGTTGCTTTGGATACAGTCCTCTTGTATGTATATATCTTATGGCACTGGACATATTCCATGAAATCATAAAAATTTTGTTTATTGAATTTGCCATATTTTTACATATTTACACATATATCTTACAGGATTTCATCTCACACTAGGAAAGCATTTGTTGAAAGACATTCAAATTAAATGTCTTCAAATGAGTGCTTTCAGTCTCCAAATCATTTAAGATACAGATATATACACATACACGTTGACAGAACCTTTTTCCATTTTAATTTGTACTTTCACCTATAAGGTGAAAATGTTTTATTGGCTTGATGACAGTGAATTACTTACCAATAATATAAGATCCTGATGCTACCCTTCCTTACCAGTGAGGCTTACCTGGCATGGAAAAAGCCGGTCCATGTTTCTGTATGGTTTAGATCCCATTTCAATTTTGTTCAACAGTGTTTTATGGAGGGCATGGGACACTGCATTCCATATGGAATAGCTGGGCTCAGAAAGGGTCACCACATCATTTTCTTCTGGTTTAATCTCTATAGAAATTGGGCATGGGTCATGATTTTCACATAGCAAAGCAGGAGGTGAGCAATTAAACCTGTCAATTCAGAATTTATGCAAGTAAAAATCTCCTGGGTACTGGGAGGATGTAGAAGACAGAAAGTTCATTAAGCCAGGGATAGCTCTTGTCCTCGAATATGAGAAGCTTCCTCTGAAAAAGTTCATCAAGTCATGCCTATTTGATAGGGACTCAAAATGTGTTGGTTTGCCATGTTCTACACCTTCCTTCTGGTTGAAAATAATTTATTTACCATGTGAAAAAACTTCAGTTTCTTATATGACTACAGAATACCTGCAGTTTTACCTGTGTATGTTGGTTCAAATTCAGCAAATCAACAGCAAATAGTAGCCAAGTTTCAATTAGCTGGCTGTTTTTCTGCACAACCACACAGATCTTTCTTTCTTCCTATCTCCCTTCCTTCCTTCCTTCCTTCCTTCCTTCCTTCCTTCCTTCCTTCCTTCTTCTCCTTCCTTCCTTCCTCTTCCTCCCACCTTCTCTCTTTCTCTCTCTTCCTTCCTTCCTTCCCTCTTCTTCTTCCTCCGTCTCTTACTTTTTCTCTTTGCCCATATGTGTATGTCTTTAGACCAGCAGAGGTGGCCAGATCCTTCTGTACTGAGTCCCCAGTACCCTAACAACTAAGTCCAGTGCACCTTACCTACTCAACCCCCAGCCCCCCTGCTCGTGCAACCGCGGGCCAGCAGAGGGCGCCAGAAAAACCTTATCCTTGGGCACAGCCTTATTCCTGGGCGGGGTGCACCCATCTCCCCCAGGAAGCATGCAGGACTGGTGGGAGCAGAGGACTGTGCCTCTTCTCTTCCCGCCATCTCTCTGCCTGCAGTTCCGCCCAACGCACGAGCAGCTCGGGGACTCCAGGCGGATGGAAGGAAAGCCAAGGATGGACAAGGGAGGGAGGCGGGGAACCCCAAAATCCCTCCTAGTCCCCTTTGTCCCCCACCCCCACCCCACGTGTGAGCAGGACTATGAGTTCATAACAGTTTGGGTTAAGAAGATTGCTGACCTGGGAAAACCGTTCCGGGTAGCAGCGTGTCTCTAGCGGAAGTCTTGCCCCTTCGGGCTTCGCTTCTGGTATCCGCCCCAGAGAGAGCACAGACTTCCGGGCTCGGAGGCTACGAGGCCGCCCCCATCGCCCTGGACCCCGCCACGGGGATGTAAACACAAACCCTCTAGTCACAGACGGACCTTCATCCCTTCGTTTCTCGCTGGCCACGGAAGTCCCAACGGTCCCAAGATGCATTGCGGCAGACACCCACCTGCCTAAGAACTACAAACATGCCTTCGGAGCAAGGACTTCTGGGATTCTGAGAACTACAAAAATGGCGTCCAGGCAGCGCGATGCGTCCGGGGATTGCTTGTAGTCACGAGCCTGCGTCTCTCCCTGTTGGCTGACTGGACTGTGGCCCGGGTGTTGCCTACAAATCCCAGAATCCCCTTCGTGCTGTTCCTACCGTCGTAAGCATCTGTTCCTAAGGTTCACACCTTGTGGCTTGTCTAGGAGCCTAGAAGTAGGCTCTGGAAGCATCTTCAAGGTGTTGCAGGCCGCTGTGGCACATCTTTGTCCTCAGACCTTACACAGCCTTTCCCCTGGTTCTAGTGCCTGTAAATCTCTCTGTCACGCCATACTGTCCCTGGGATCACGATTAGTCAGGAGCTATGTGGCGTCAACTCCTCGCCCCCTGTCCAATTAGCTGCTGTTTTTGCTGCTCCTGTTACTACAATAAAAATGCCCAGAGCCTGGTAGCTTGAGAAGGGGTCCTTGGGTCTCCTTTAATTATGTCATTGGGAGTGAGACACAGGTTATAATTCTCTTTCGAATAGTTAAAAAAAAAAAGCTGGATGCGGTGAAACACGCCTGTCATCCCAGCATTCCTGCAGGCAGTAGGAGGAGCATCTCTGAGTATTATTCACCCCCCCAAAAAAAAAATTCACTATCTGATGAACTGTACCATTTTGTTTGACAGTGATTAATACTATATTTTTTAAAATTACATAACATAAAGCAGTGCCTGTTCTTCCGTACCTAGTTCCAATCCCCAACACCTACCACTATCTGTGAACCCTCACGAACACAGGAAGGACAGATATTTTTCTAAAAATATAAAATAAAAATTCTTAGTCATGAGAATAAATGCTTTGCTCTAAGGACTGTGAGGAAAGCAGCAATGTCTGATTTAACATCTGTACACACACAGACACATAACCTGGTATAATAAATCAGAGGTCCCCTCATCCACCTACTCAGAAACCTTATAAAAAGATTAGGATATAAGAATTCCTCCCTGAAACAAATCCTTAAAAGTCTCAGGTCCTGGCAGGCATGCTTTCACAGGCCTTTAATCCAGGCACATGAGAGTTAAGACACAGGCCAATCTCTGTGAGTTCAATGTCTGCTGGTTGACAAAGAGAATCCAGGATCAACAGGCCTACACAATGAAACCCTCTCTTAAAAAACAAAACAAAAAATAAGATTAAAACAAAAAAACCTGAACTGGGTTTGTTGTTGTTGGGACCAATTAATGAATGATGAGGCACACAGCAGATTTTATATGAAAGAGGTTCATTAGACAGAGATAAAGAGAGACAAAGAAAGAGAGGGCAGGACATGATTGGGGGAAGAGAGAGGGGGGCACGCCAACAGAGAAAGTGGAGAGCACAAGAAGGCAAGAGCAAGAGTGCAAGAGAGGCCAAGAGAGAGACAAAATGGGCAGGTTGATCCTTTTAAGGAGCAAAGTAACCACGCCTGCCCTACCTGGCTGGTGACACATAATGACATCATAGGTTTCTAGAAAACTCAGAAGCAGGTGCCTAAATACTAAGAGTTGGCATAGACCTTTAATCCCAGCACTCTGCCAGGCAGGAGCAGGCCAGTCTCTGTGAGTTCAAGGTCAGGCTGGTCTACAGATCTAGTCCAAGATAGCCAGGGCTAAAAGGAGAAACCCTGTCTCAAATACCAGAATATTCATATGTATAATTAATATATACTCACTAAATATAGCAATATAAACCAATATATTTAATAAATAAATGTTATATATTAATATATACATTTTTTAATCATATGTATGACATATATGTATATATGTATGTAATCATATATAATATATATGTGATTAAAACAATCATGTTTTAATTTATATTTTAATCATATATTTTTATTAATATGTTTTAATCATATATATATATATATACATATATGATTGAAATAAAAAAATCTGAGCCAGGCATTATGGCACATCTCTCTAATCCCATCTCTTCAGGAGAAAAAAGCATGCTGCTGTTTGAGTTCAATATCACCCTGGTCTACAAAGCAAGTCCAGGACATGCACGGCTACAGAGAGAAACCTTGTCTAAAAAATCAGGCTAGATATGTGGCTAGATATGTCTAAAATCACATAGTGTGACTAGGCTATAAGAAAGTCTTGTCAGGCATGGTGGCACACATCCTTAGTCCCAGCACTTGAGAGGGAGATGAAGGTGGGTCTCTGTGAGTTCAAGGTCTGCCTAGTTTACAAAGAGAGTCCTGGACTGGCGATGATGCACTGAGACACCATGTCTCAAAAATAAAACATTAAATTAAATTTAAAAAAAGTCTGGACTGTTGTCAAATGCCTCTAATACCAGCACTATGACTGGCAGAGGGAGATGGATCTGTGTTAGTTCAAGGCCTGCCTGGTCTAGAAAGCATGAGAGGCCAGTCAAGGCCATACAGAGAATCTCTTTCTCAAAAAACAACATCCTGGGATGTAAACAAAAATTTCTAGTAGCAGAAGGTTGTTTCTTTTTTTCACTTTTTAAAAATTTATGTTTTTGTAAATTGCAGTTTATTCACATTGTATCCACGCCGTAGCCCCATCCTTCATCCCCTCCTTTATCCTACCTTCAAACTTCCTCCCATTTCTGTCTCCAAGTCCACTGATAGGTGAGTTCCTCCTCCACTGCCATTTGACCCTATCCTATCAGGTCTCATCAGGACTGGCTGCATTGTCATCCTCTGTGGCCTGCTCCCCCTTCATGAGGAGGTGATCAAAGAGCTAGCCACTGAGTTCATATCAGAGACCGTTCCTGTTCCCATTACTAGGAATCTCACTTGGAGACTGAGCTGCCATGGAATATATCTGGGCAGGAGTTGTAGAGGTTCTCAGTTATCTCCATGCATGGTCTTTGGTTGGAGTATCAGTCTCAAAAAAGCCCCTGTGCCCAGTATTATTTATCTGTTGCTGTCCTTGTGGAACTCCTGTCCCCTCAAATGTCTTCCTTAGTCATCAGGGAAATGCAAATCAAAATGACCCTGGGATTTCACCTTAGACCCATTAGACAGGCTAAGATCAAAAACTCAGGTGACAACACATGCTGGAGATGATCTGTGGAAAGGGGAACCCTCCTCCACTGCTGGTGAGAATGTAAACTAGTACAACAACTTTGCAAATCAATCTGGCACTTTTTCAGAAAAGTAGGAATAGTGCTACCTCAAGATCCAGCTATACCACTCCTAGGCATATATCCAAAAGATGCTCAAATATACAACAAGGACATTTGCTCAACCTTGTTTGTAGCAGCTTTATTTGTAATAGCTAGAACCTGAAACAACCCAAATGCCCTCAGTTGAAGAATGGATACAGAAATTTGGTACATTTAAACAATGGAATCCTACTCAGCACTTAAAAATAAGGAAATCATGAAATTTGCAGGCAAATGGTAGGACCTAGAAAAGATCATCCTGAGTGAGGTTTCCCAGAAGCAGAAAGACACACAGGGTTTAAATACTCACTCATAAGTGGGTATTAGACATGAAATACAGGATAAACATTCTAAAATCTGTACACCCTAAGAAACTAATCATGAAAAGAAACATTTTTAATCTGATTTTCATCATAGCCTTGGAGGAAATAAATTATTTACCATGTTCACGTATGATGTAATTGAGGAGATCACCAATTGTGGTTGTATTCTGTGTTTTGAAACATTGGAGTAAGTATTGAATTTTGCTGTATATGTATCAAACTCAGTCACAAAAGTTTATTAGATCATTCTGATATTATTTCTGTGGCTGCTGTTGAACTTCTAATGCATTTGTGCT
This sequence comes from Meriones psammophilus, assembly GCA_036365155.1. Classification (NCBI taxonomy): domain Eukaryota; kingdom Metazoa; phylum Chordata; class Mammalia; order Rodentia; family Muridae; genus Meriones; species Meriones psammophilus. Next base: position 84,447 of record JAEOAE010001648.1, on the reverse strand, counting down.
TCGTGACAGGTATTTTTCTACTGCAAAGTATAGAATGGGATTCCCATCATCTATGTGTTCCATTGCTTATTAATATCAGGTAATGTGTGATCATGCTTTTCAAGGAAGGGCCTCTGAGAAAGCATGGTGCATTTGTGTTTCATTTTCACAAATTCTTTTAAGATGTTTCTTTTCAAGCCTGATTTGGATGTCAGTAATTAGGCAAAGCTGCATTTGAAGTATTGATTCCCATGTGTCACCCTTCTGAGTACACGTCCAAGGATGAAAGATGTCCCCCCAATGTGTTCTATTTTTACCAACGTTAATGTTAGGATGCTTAATAGTGCATATGTATGTATGACTCTGTATATGTATATATATATATATATATATATAGAGAGAGAGAGAGAGAGAGAGAGAATTAGACTAACTTTGTAACATATGTTTCTTTTAATTGCCTTATAACACATATTTTCAAGTTTTAGGCCCATGTTAATTAAAGCCTCTTAATGCTTCTTCAGAGAGACAAGGAATGTAAAAGTTCCTGACATCAGCCATTTGTGAAGGCAGAGATAAGGAAGAGAACAAGCAGATATCCCTACTAAATGGAGAGTAAATCACTGGCTGGCGCCTGTCAAATGAGCTTTGTTTGAAAACCGGCCAAATGACCCCAATCCTTCTCCTGCATAGCTCCTGAACTTTGATCCAAAGCCTGAAATGCCCACTCCTCAGAACAGACACGGGATGAGTTAATCATTCACTCACCTTTAACCGTAGCTATATCTCATATGGCAAGAAATTCCAAACTGACTTGGAGATCAAATATTTACGGCAGGACTGACTGGACCTAAGGGTGACCAGAACTAACCAATTATTTTAAAAGTCAAACACTTCATCCAATCCCGAATCGCCAATATAGCAACCCCAGGAGATTCCTGCCTTTTGCCTTTTAAAAACCTAAGGTCTTTGTTTCCCAGTGCCACTCCTTGCTGACTAGCAGGGGTGACCCCATTGCACAATGGTCAGAATGCACCTCTTGTGATTTTGCATCGATGGATGATCAGTTTCCGGAGTTCTCTTCATACCTTCTTATATTTAGGCTCTTGCTGGGCCTAACTATATATATATATATATATATATATATATATATATATATATATATATATATATGTGTGTGTGTGTGTGTGTGTGTGTATACATACATATGTATGTATTTTGTTTGAAGTTCCATTCTTCTTCATGTTTCCATTAGTTACTATACTGCACCTAATGCTGAAGTACTGCCTTCTGAGAGGAGGATTATCTAGATGTGCTAAATAATGTAACAACAATGATATTTATTTCAAAAAAGCATGTTGTGTGTGTGTAATGTGACTGTGGGTTCTTATGCCATGACAGATATGTGAAGACTTGGTGACAGCTTTGTGGGGTTTATTTTGGTCATTGTTATATGATGTTCAAAGTCATGTTGACAGTTTTGCTTACCACAAACATTCCCAACTGAGTTCATTGAGTTCATACTCAAATAAACTTAATTGAAATATTACATTAGTAAAATATTGTCTTCTATCTAGATTATAAACCTATTGTCATATAAGGATGGAAGAACATAAAATAATTTGAATAAAAAATGCTATTTTCAAATTAAAATAATATGATGGCATTGTGTTTTGGAATGTGTTAGTTCATTCTTAGGAGTACACACTTGTTCATAACGCTGTCTCAGATCTATAAGTGAATGTCAGGGAATTGTCTCAGTGTGCATAGTTGGTTGTTAAGCCCGATGATTTGAGCTCAATTTCTGGGTAGCCATTATTATTCTATACTTGGGCCTTTGTATGTACAAATTCACACACCAGCACATACATAAATCATTTTTAAACCTAAATAAGGGCCAGTTTTTTCACTGGTCAAAAGACTCTTTGGGTTTCATGTCGAAAACTCATATATGGGATGTAAACAGATAGTAAACAGCAATAAGTTGTCCTCTCACTGGCACATACATACTCAAACATTTTTCAATGGATGAAATTAAAGCAAAGGAGAAAATTCACTTACTGACAACATCAGAAATGATTTTGCAATTGTAAATAAATGTAGAATTTGAAGACTTATTACTGTTTATTAAAAGAAAAAAATGTTACCTTTGTACATCTTATTTTATCCTTTCATTCCTTGATTCAAAAATAAGTCATTAAAAATATCTTAGCTTGTCTCAGAGGTGCATCCATGTCATCCTACACCTGGGAGTCCATGGCAACCTAATTTTTCTGAGATTATGGTCAGCTTGGTCCACACAGTGAGTTCTCTTTTGTGTTTGTCCGTTCATTTATTTGTTTGTTTTTTAGACAGAATTTCCTTGTGTAGTCTTGGCTATCCTAGACTTACTTTGTATACCTGGCTTGCCTCAAATTCAAGTCTCTTCTTCCCTGAGTGCTGGGATTACAGGTGTGTGACACCATGCCCAGCTCCAAAGACGGAGTTCTAAAACAGGCATGGCTATGTAGAAATATCATGGATTTAAATGATCCCCCAAAATGTACTCTGTATCTCAAATTATAGGTTTTTTTTCCCCCTCAGGGATAGTGTCCACAGAACTGGGTCCTGGTACTGTTCCTGTTCCTGGTCCTGGTCCTCAGAGCCTAGCTCTTGGCCCAGCTGTGGCCCCAAAATTCTGCTGTCAAGCACTAACCCTGCTGGGCTTTTTTTTTCTAGGGCTCAATCTATCCCAGTAGACCCCCCTGCACACCAACTACACACCTGGCAGCATCTTCTATAGATGGATGCACATGCCCAGCTCGCAGGAAACTCTCAACAAAAACAGGCTCCATACCCCTTGGCTCATCAAGGACCACAGCCCAGGAATGGCTCCACCCACTGTGGGCAGATGGGGAGGCCCCATCTCTCAAATACGTCACTTAAGTTGAGTAAGCATCACCTTTTTAATAATAATATGAAACCAACAACAATAAAGCAACAGTGAAAAACAGCAATTTAAAAATATACAAAATAAAAAGAATCTTTTCTCTAAGGGGAGCAGGCGCTGGGTGCAGCTCAGTCAGCAATGGTACCAACTATATGCCTACATTGGGCAGCGAGGACAGGGGATTGGTGCCTCCAAGTGCACTACAGTGGAGAGAAACAGTAGCTCATCTGCCAAGTCCACAAGGAACTCTGCATCCTCTGATGCTAAAGCCAGAGGTTGCACTGGTCCAGCTTCTGGCAAGACTAGGGGTCCCACAGCCATGTGATCCAGGAGCTCAGCATCCTCTTGGGGCTGAGAATCTGCCCCCAAAGCCAGTCTCCATGTCTCCTGGGCCACCAAGGCCTCTTGCATGGGCAGCTCTGCAGTTGAGGCCCCACGTAGTCCAGGATCTGAGCACAGAAAGAGGTGAACCGTCATCCAGGATAGGGGAGCAGCCTGAAGGCACGCAGAATGGGGTGAGCTAATCCAAGATGGCCTCTCCATGCCAGGGAAGGCACAGTCCCCTCTCCTACCTGCAGAACGGTCAAGCTAACAGACATCCTGTTCTGCTTCATTGGCCAGAGCTTTAGGACACTTCCCCTGTGGGACACGGGGCTGGAATCAGCTGCTGGCTCACCAGGTACCTCCCCCAGGTCCACACCCTCTTCCTAATCATCATCCTCCTTCTCCTCCTCCTCCTCGGACTTCAGCTTATCCCGGGCTTATCCATTGCCCGGATGATCTCCCCAGATTGGCAGTCCAACTCTGCAGTGGGCACATGGATCCTGGCATAGTCTAGCAGCCACCTCATGATGGCCAGGTCCAGGGCCCCACAGAAAAACTTGGGGAATTTCTGCAGCCACTGGGACAAGAATGATAACCTGGCCCTGTGGGTAAGAGCAGGGCAGAGGGACATGGGGTCGGGAGCCTGGCCTCACTTCAGTGCTGTGGGGCAGGGCATGGGTGTCCCCCAAGGCCCTTCCGCTCCTGTCCCTCCCTCTGCTGCTCAAAACCCAGGAGCCCTGTGGGAAACCTCTGTCCTCTACCAGCAAGCAAGGTCCTGGGGACAGTCCCTAGGGAGAGAACCCCAAAGGCTTGGTCTTCAACCCTGGCCGCCCCAAACAACGCTCCCCTCTCACCTCCCCCTCCACCCCAAGCCCACTCATGTCTTTGTCTGCTAATCCTCCTCACAGTCGGGCCTGAAGGATTTATACCTGTGACAGTTCACGGGGGTGTCACTCTTAAGGCCCCGTGTCCCCAACCCACCCAGACATCTAGAAGGAACTATTAGAATCTTCCCAGGGAGGGTTTTGAGGGTACTGGGGGCTCCATCCATAACAAACACTGCATATGGGGTCCAGAATCCTTTACACAAACAGGGAAAGGACGATCAGGGCGTGAGAAAGGGTAGTGTGTGACACTCCCTGGGGAAGGGGAATGGCACCTGTTAGAGCCCCACCCCTGCCCCAATCTCCCATGCTTGGCCATGCCACTTTAAGGGGCCAGGCCTTAAAGTCTGAGTCCCAGACTGCTGTGAGGACACAGGGCACGGGCCCTGGGAAACAGCAGGAGAAGATCTGAGGGCTGTCTAGATCCCTGGCTGGTCTGTCCAGGCTGCTGTTGCTCTCCTACCTTTTCAGGATCAGGTCCAAAACCATCCAGATGATGGTAAACTTTGGATAAAGGGCCAGAAAGAAGCAGAGGGATACCCTGTCGTCCCTCTGCACAGCCGTGGGCAAACAGGGAATCATCTGCTCCACATAGTCCAAGCCATCATTGCTGAGCATGGGGATGCCATGCAGGAAGGCTCACTCCTTTTTGCTATGAGGTAGGACCAGGGCAGGAGGGAGGCTTTAAGTGTGCATACCCCCAGGGGCACCAACGACCCCTTTCCCTACACCGAAGCGGGAAGCGGACATGATAAGCACCCCTCAGTGTCCCAACAGGAACACTCTCCCAGGCTGCGAACATGGTGGACGGGGTTGGGTGGACCAGAAAGCTTCCCTGCTGCAGGGCGGCCCTGGTTACCTTGGTCTCCCAGGGAGGAACAGGCCAGAAACGTGTCAGGGTGAGAACCACGTGTCTCCAGCAGCGGCACAGGCAAGCACCGCTGTCTTCTCTGAGATCTGAGCCCCTGGAGGTGTGGAAGCAGAACAGACTCATCTCTCCAGCTCCTCTGGACCGGCTGGTCTGTCCAGGCTGCTGTTGCCGCTGCTGGCCTCCCGTTACCTGGCAACCGGGGTTCCGAGTTCCATCCGGAACCGGGCTGAGGAAGCGTGGTCACTTCCTGGAGTCACCCTGACAGAGCCTCCCCATCCTGGGCTCTCCCTGGGGGCCAACAGCCCTGCAAGTTCTGCTGATCAACAGTTCCAGAGAGAAATGATGGAGAAGTTGCCTCCCATCACCACTAGAGGGCATAGAGGCACATGAGAGGGTGAAAGGATGAAAAGAACAGCAGCAGCATTGAGGGATGGTTACCATCCCTCTTTAATCTTTATTATTATTATTACTATTATTATTATTATTATTATTATTATCATCATCATCATCATCATCATCATCATCATCATCATCATTCCTTTCTTCTTCCCTAGTATACTTCAAAAAATTCACCTTCTTTCATTTACCCTACTGAACTAAAATGTTCTCACCTCTCAGCCTTTGAATATGAATGTTCTTTATCCTTTCTGGGGTGTTAGGTACCCCTTGCTTTCCTTTAGGTTTCATAGTGGAATTTATGTGATGTATACATTTCTATGCATGGTCTATGGGTTTGTTTATGGTGGATTACCCCACAAGACTGTAAGCTTATAGAGAAAGAGTGGTGTTTACATCAATCATTTTTGTGTGTTCAGGACTTAGCACAGTATTGGGTACCTAATTCACAGTAACTATCTGTGGAAGGACAATTAAACAGTAAATTTTCAAACAGTAAATTCCTTTAACAAAGTCTTCATAATCTGATAGTAATACAGAATTTCCACCTAAAGGATGGAAGAATGTAGCATTTTATTTGTTAATGCCAGCCATTGTGCCATCTGTAAAAAACATTTCCTGAAGTCTTTTTATGTTGTTCTGTTACTGCTGTTACTAGGACAGCCTCCTCTATGCCTGTTGCCTTCTCTGTGTTCTCTTTAATTTATCCCATAACATGTTACTTCCTTTAAGCTTTAGTGAGGTTTAGCATCTGGCTTCATTATATCCAAAGACTATCTATTTCTCCCTGTTTTGTACAGAAGGCAGGAATACAACTCAGAGGTAGAACATTTGCTTCACATATAGGAGGTAAGGAAGGAGGAGAAAGGGGAGGGGGAAAAAAGGAGCAGGAGAAGCAAAACATTGCTTTTCTTTATGCAGATGCACTTCCTTCAATACAGGGGTTAACAGTCTTCTTGTCTCTGCATTCCAAATAAGGTAGAAATTCCAGATACAGCAACAGTGATACTTATTTGGTGTTAGTTTTTAACCTGGTCCTTCTCCTGACATTTACCTGCTTTATATGTATTTGGTTTTATGTATATGTTCATTTTCTGGGATGAATCAATTTTTTCATTAGGTTTTATGAGAAGTCATATCCTCAGAAAGTGTCCTGAGCTTTGAATCCTACCATTCTTATCCCTAGGAGACCATATCTGGAAACCTCTTTATGTCCTCTTTGTACATCACTTGACGTTATGATTTCAGGATGCATCTTGAACCTTGTTTTCAACAAAACGTTGTAAACATGCCTTAAGCTTAAGAGACATTTTGTGCCTCATGAAAAAAAAATCATCATAAAATGCCGTCTGAAAAGAGCATCTGAGTTCATTGTACAATGCACTCAGTAACTTTAATTTATTCACTAACATTATTAGTACTGTTTATTGTTTTTCAATACTTTTCTAGAGATCCAAGCATGATGACCCTTGTGTAAGGGACTGTGTACCCACTGTTAACTAAGACAATAAAACCACACATTCAAAACAAGCAAAACCTCTAAATATTGATAAGAATTAGGTTTAGATTTATGGCCCAAAAATAATTCAGTTGAAATGTGAGGAAGACATTGAAACACCATTATTCAGCAAACGTTTAGAGTATATATGTAAATATGATGAAAGGAATGTACACATAAACACAACTTAAAAATTCATGGCACACGGTATATACTCACTCATATAGACATATAATATAGGATAAACCTACTAAAATCTGTACATCTAAAGAAACTAATCAAGAGGGAGGATCCTGACTAAAACGCTCAATCCCTATCCTGTAAGGCAAAGGGGATGGAGATCAGAAGAAGAAGAAAACAGGAAACAAGTTAGGAACCTGCCACAGAGGGCCTCTAAAAGGCTCTTCCCTGCAGACTATCAAAGCAGATGCAGAGACTTATGGCCAAGTGTTGGGCAGAGTACATGGAATCTTATGAAAGAAGTGGGAAATAGTAAGATCTGGAGAGGACAGAAACTCCACAAGGAGAGCAACAGAATGAGAAAATTTGAACACCAGGGTCTTTCCAGAGACTCATACTCCAACCAAGTACCATTCATGGAGATAACCTAGAACCCCTGCACAGATGTAGCCCGTGACAGTTAGTGTCCAAGTGGGTTAAATAGTAATGGGAAGAGGGACTGCCTCTAACATAAACTGATTGGCCTGCTCTTTGATCTCAGGCCACAGAGGAAAACAATGCAGCCACTCCTGATGAGATCTAACAGAGTAAGATCAGAAGGAAGGAAATGGAGACCTCCCCTATCAGTGGACTTGGGGAGGATCATTCGTGAAGAAAGGGGAAAGTAGGTGGGATTAGGAGGGGAGGAAGGAGGGGTTTATGGGGGGATACAAAATGAATAAAGTGTAATTAATAAAAGTTTAAAAAATTAAAAAATATTTAACACAAAAAAATAAATAAATAATAATAAAAAATTCTTGGGCACACATACAAAAAGTGTGACTTCATTAAGGTTTTTTTTTCAGTTTTGTTTTCTTGACAGGAAACATGTTCCTCCCCTGTCCTCCTTTTTATTCTCCTCCCCTCCCCTTCCCTTGCCTGCCTTCCTTGCTCAGTGTGAATTTACAAACATTGCACTTGAATGGATGCAGTTCTTCAAAAGCATTGCCAAAAGAACCCCTGCAGCCTCACTTCTAAACTTTGAACCTCAAATGGATTCTAGCTATTTTTTTTTCTTGCATTGGTGATTAAGTAAAGCAACTCATTTTCTGGGGGGTAGGGGTAGATACCCAGACATGGTGAATTCCTCATCTACCCCTCCCCGTTCCCCATGCTTATGTCCTTTAGCACTTTGGGGAGCACATTGACAGAGGTTCACCACCCATGCACACCACAATCATACATGTGCTTTCTAAGATTTTCTAACAAATTTTTTCTAGTTGCCAGTCTGAGACCTCACTTAAAAAATAATCGGCTTGGTTCTCAGGTGACAATCTCTTAAGTGCAGCCAGGCTAATAAGGCAAGTGCCAAAGCACTCAGATGGGTATCCTTGGCACATTACCAGTACACTGACACAGACTCAGGAGCCCAGTGGAGCTAAGCCTTCCCCATTTGGGTTCAGTTCACTTTTTTTTTAAATTAATTACACTTTATTCATTTTGTATCCCCCCATAAACCCCTCCCTCCTCCCCTCCCGGTCCCACCCTCCCTCCCCTTTCTGCATGCATGCCCTCCCAAGTCCACTGATAGGGAGGTTCTCCTCTCCTTTCTGATCTTAGTTTATCAGTTCTCATCAAAAGTGGCTGCATCCTCTTCTGTGGCCTGGTAGGGCTGCTCCCCCCTCAGGGGGAGGTGATCAAAGAGCAGGCCAATCAGATTATGTCAGAGGCAGTCCCTCTTCCCATTACTAGGTAACCCACGTGGACACCGACCTGCCATGGGCTACATCTGCTCAAGGGTTCCAGGTCATCTCCATAAATAGTCTTTGGTTGGAGTATGAGTCTCTGGGAAGTTCCTATGTTCAAATTTTCTTGTTCTGTTGCTCTCTTTGTTGGGGACCCGTCCTCTCAGCTCCCACTATTTCCCACTTCCTACACAAAATTCCATTCACTCTGCCCGAGAGTTGGCTCAGCATCTGCTTTGATAGTCTGCAGGGCAGAGGCTTTCAGAGGCCCTCTGTGGTATGTTCCTAGTTTGTTTCCTGATTTCTTCTTCTGGCTTTCAGAGGCCCTCTGTAGCAGGTTTCTAGGTTGTTTCCTATTTTCTTCTTCCTCTGATGTCCATCTTCCCAACCCCTCAGGATGGGGATCGAAAACTCTAGCCAGGGTCCTTTCTAGATGCACAGATTCTGGTGGGTCCATCCTACGTTGCATGTCTATATGAGTGAGTGAGTGTCTTTTTCCTTCCGGGACAACTCAGACAGGATGATCCTTTCCAGGTCCCACCATTTACCTGCAAATTTCATGATTTCCTTGTTTTTCATTGCTGAGTAGTATTCCATTGTATAGATGTACCACAATTTCTGCATCCATTCTTCAGTTGAGGAGCATCTGGGTTGTTTCCAACTTCTGGCTATTACAAATAAAGCTGCTACAAACATGGTTGAGCAAATGTCCTTTTTGTGTACTTGAGCCTCTTTTGGATATATGCCTAGGAGTGGTATGGCTGGATCTTGAGGAAGCGCTATTCCTAGTTGTCTGAGCAAGCGCCAGATTGATTTCCAGAGTGGTTGTACAAGTTTATATTCCCACCAGCAGTGGAAAAGGGTTCCCCTTTCTCCACAACCTCTCCAGCATGTGTTGTCACTTGAGTTTTTGATCTTGGCCATTCTCATGGGTGTAAGGTGAAATCTCAGGGTTGTTTTGATTTGCATTTCCCTAATGGCTAATGAGGTTGAGCATTTCTTTAAGTGCTTCTCTGCCATTCGTTATTGCTCTGTTGAGAATTCTCTGTTTAGCTCTGTTCCCCATTTTTTAAGTGGATTACTTGGTTTGCTGCTTTTCAGCTTGTTTAGTTCTTTATATATACTGGATATGAGTCCTCTGTCAGATAAAGGGTTGGTGAAGATTCTTTCCCAATCTGTAGGCAGTCATTTTGTTTTGATGACGGTGTCCTTTGCTTTACAGAAGCTTTTCAGTTTCATGAGGTCCCATTTATTGATTGTTGCTCTTAGAGCCTGTGCTATTGGTGTTCTGTTCAGAAAGTTGTCTCCTGTGCCAATGAGTTCTAGACTGTTACCCACTTTTTTTTCCAATTGATTTAGAGTAGCTGGTTTTATGTTGAGGTCCTTGATCCACTTTGACTTTAGTTTTGTGCAGGGTGATAAATATGGATCTATTTCCATTTTTCTGCATGTAGACATCCAGTTGGTCCAGCACCATTTGTTGAAGATGCTGTCTTTTTTCCATTGAATGGATTTGGCTTCTTTGTCAAATATCGAGTATTCATAGGTGTGTGGATTTATTTCTGGGTCTTCTATGTGGTTCCATTGATCCTCCTTTCTGTTTCTATGCCAATACCATGCAGTTTTTATTACTGCTGCCCTGTAGTACAGCTTGAGATCAGGGATGGAGATACCTCCAGATGATCTGTTGTTGTACAGGATAATTTTGGAGATTCTAGGTTTTTTGTTTCTCCATATGAAGCTGAGAATCTTTTTTTCAAGGTCTTTTAAGAATTGAGTTGGTATTTTGATGGGAATTGAATCTGTAGATTGCTTTTGGCAGGATAGCCATTTTCACAATGTTAATCCTACCAATCCATGAGCACGGGAGATCTTTCCATTTTCTGATATCTTCTTCGATTTCTTTCTTCAGAGACTTGAAGTTTTTCTCAAACAGGTCTTTCACTTGCTTGGTTAGAGTCACACCAAGGTACTTTATGTTATTAGTGGCTATTGTGAAGGATGTTGTTTCCCTAATTTCTTTCTCAGCCTTTTTGTCTTTGGTATACAGGAGGGATTCTGATTTTTTTTTGAGTTGATTTTGTATCCTGCCACTTTGCTGAAGGTGTTTATCAGCTGAAGGAGTTCTTTGGTTGAATTTTTGGGGTCGCTCATGTATACTATCATATCATCTGCAAATAGTGACATTTTGACCTCTTCCTTTCCAATTTGTATCCCCTTGATCTCCGTTAGTTGTCTTATTGCTCTGGCTAGGATTTCAAGAACTATGTTGAAGAAATATGGAGACAATGGGCAGCCTTGTCTTGTCCCTGATTTCAGTGGGATTGATTTAAGTTTCTCTCCATTGAGTTTGATGTTAGCTATAGGCTTGCTGTATATTGCCTTTACTATCTTTAGGTATATGCCTTGTATCTCTGATATCTCCAAGACTTTAAACATGAATGGGTGTTGGACTTTGTCAAATGCTTTTCAGCATCTAAGGAGATGATCATGTGGTTTTTCTCCTTCAGTTTGTTTAGGTGGTGGATTACATTGATGGATTTCCGTATGTTGAACCACCCTTGCATGACTGGGATGAAGCCTACTTGGTTATGGTGAATTATATCTTTGAAGTGTTCTTGGATTCGGTTTGCAAGTATTTTATTGAGTATTTTTGTATCAATGTTCATAAGAGAGATCGGTCTGAAGTTCTCATTTTTGTTGGATCTTTGTGTGGTTTAGGTATCAAGGTGACTGTGGCTTCATAGAATGAGTTTGGTAGTGTTCCTTCTGTTTCTATTTTGTGGAATACTTTGAGGAGAATTGGTGTTAGCACTTCTTTGATCATCTTGTAAAATTCTGCGCTGAAGCCATCTGGCCCATGGCTTTTTTTTTTTAGGCGGGGGGAATGTTAATGACTGCTTCAATTTCCTTGGGAGATATAGGGCTATTCAGTCTTTCTACCTGATCTTGACTTAATTTTGGTAGATGGAATCTTTCAAGAAAATTATCCATTTCATTTAGATTTTCAAATTTTGTAGCATATAGGCTTTTGTAGTGTGACCTAATAATTGTTTGGATTTCCTCAGTGTCTGTAGTTATGTCACCCTTTTCATCTCTGATTTTGCTGATTTTGATAGATTCCCTCTGCTTTTTAGTTAGCTTGGCTAAGCGTTTGTATATCTTGTTGATTTTCTCAAAGAACCAGCTTTTTGTTTCATTGATTCTTTGAATAGTTTCATTTGTTTCTAATTGATTGATTTCAGCCCTGAGTTTGATTATTTCCAGCTGTCTGCTCCTCTTGGGTGTATCTGCTTCCTTTTTTTCTAGGTTTTTCAGTTGGGCCATTAAGTTGTTTGTATGTGATGTTACGGTTTTCTTCTTGCAGGCACTTAGTGCTATAAATTTTCCTCTGAGCACTGCTTTCAATGTGTCCCATAAATTTGATTATGTTGTGCCTTCCTTTTCATTGAATTCTAGGAAGTCTTTAATTTCTTTCTTTATTTCTTCCTTAACCCAGCTGTCATTGAGTAGTAAGTTGTTCAGTTTCCATGTGCGTGTAGGCTGTTTGTTATTTCTGTTGTTGTTAAGGTCCAGCTTTAGTCCATGGTGGTCAGATAGAATACAAGGGATTATTTCAATCTTTTTGTATTTGTTGAGGCTTGCTTTATGACCAAGTATATGGTCTATTTTGGAGAAGGTTCCATGTGGTGCTGAAAAGAAGGTATAATCTTTTGAGTTTGGATGAAAAGGTCTGTAGACGTCTATTAGGTCCACTTGATTTAGGGACTCTGTAAGTGTTTTTATGTCCCTATTTGTTTTCTGTCTAGTTGATCTGTCCCTTGTTGAGAGTGGAGTGTTGAAGTCTCCCACTAACTGTTAAGGTATTAGGATCAATGTGTGATTTAAGCTTTAATATTCTTTCATTTACGAATGTCGGTGCTCTTGTATTTGGGGCATAGATATTCAAAATTGTGATGTCCTCTTGGTAAATTTTTCCTTTGATGAGTATATAGTGGCCCTCTTTATCTTTTTTATTAACTTGGGTTGAAAGTCTATTTTATTAGATATTAGGATGGCTACTCCAGCTTGTTTTCTGGAACAATTTTCTTGAAAAACATTTTTTCCAGCCCTTTACTCTGAGGTAGTGTTTGTCTGTTGCATAATTGTGTTTCTTGGATGCAACAGAATGTTGGATCCTGTTTCCACAACCATTCTGTTAGTCTGTGTCTTTTTATTGGGGAGTTGAGTCCGTTGATGTTGATAGATACTAGTGACCAACAATTGTTACTTACTTTTGATGTGGTGTCACTGAGTTTCATTGCTTGTATTCTTTTGGGTTTTTGTTGTTGTTGTTGTTGTGTAGTTATCTATTTCTTCTGTTTCCTTAGATGTAGTTGTTTTCTTTGGTTTGGAGTTTCCCTTCTAGTAACTTCTGTAGAGCTGGGTTACTATGTAGATATTGTTTAAATTTGGTTTTGTCATGGAATATTTTGAATTCTCCATCTATGTTGATTGAAAGTTTTGCTGGGTATTGTAGTCTGGTTTGGAGTCTGTGGTCCCTTAAGGACTGTATGATTTCTGTCCAGGCCCTTCTGGCTTTCATAATTTCTGTTGAGAAATCTGGTGTGCTTCTGATAGGTCTACCTTCATATGTTACTTGGCCTTTTTCCCTTGCTGCTTTTAGAATTTTTTCTTTGTTCTGTAGGTTCAGTGTTTTGACTATGATGTGACATGAAGAATTTCTTTTCTGGTCTAGTCTACTTGGTGTTCTGTAGGCCTCTTGTATGTTTATAGGCATTTCCTTCTTTAAGTTGGGAAAGTTTTCTTCTATAATTTTCTTGAAAATATTTTCCGGACCTTTGAGCCTGATGTCTTCTTTTTCTTCTATTCCTATTATTCTTAGATTTTGTCTTTTCATGGTGTCCTTGATTTCTTGGATGTTTTGTGTTTGGAACTTTTCTGATTTTATTTTTTCTTTGAGAGATGTGTCAATTTCCACAAGTGTATCTTCAGCTCCTGAGATTCTTTCTTCCATCTCTTGTATTCTCTTGGTGATGCTTACCTTTGTAGTTCCTGATCTTTTCTCTATGTTCTCCAGCTCCTGGTTTATCTCTATTCATGTTTTCTTTATTGATTCTAATTCTGTTTTCATGTCTAGCACCATTTCCTTCATCTGTTTGATTGTGGAGTCCTGCTTTTCAATGACAGCTTCTATTTTTTTGTCCGTTTCCTCTCTATGTATCACTAATTGTGCCTCTACTTCTTTGGGTATAATTGCCTGTATTTCTATGAGAGCTTTGTTTATTTCTTCTTTATTTGCCTCAGTTTTTGTGATCATTTCTCTGAGAGCTCTACTTGTTTCCTCTTGGTTCGTCTCGATTTCTTTGGCTATTTCTCTGAGGGCTTTGTTCATTTCATCTTTTTGGGCCTCTAATAGCTGGAGAAACATAGTTTTGAGGTCGTTTTTTTTTGTATTATCTAGTGAATTGAAGTGTGCATTGGTTTGTGGGGTTGCTGGTGAGGTCATTATGTCCTGATTTTTGTTGGGTGTGTTCTTACATCTGCCTCTAGCCATCTGGTTATTTATAACCTTCACTGTTTGTTCCTCGAGTTTGTAGTTCGGGCTATGATCATCTCTTTCTGTTTTCTCGACTGTTTTTTTCAGGAAGATGAGAGAGGTTCACTGGTTTGGGAGTGTGTTGTGGCTTCAGTTTTGCGTAAGTAAGGAATGTGACGCTGTCGCTATTCGCATGCACTTTTAGCAGGTGCTGTGTGCATGTGCAAATTCTCTGACTATTGCAGTGGCCTGCAGGCCACTATTATGCATTCTGTCTGAGATCCAGGGATTGTTTGCCTGGATTACACTGGTGGACCCACAAGGCAGAGGCTTCAACTTTGAGGTCGCTATCCCAAGAATCCCTATGATGCCCACACTAGGTCTGTGGGTGGCAGGGATCTCCTCTGGTTGCTTCTGTGGAGAGGCCCTGGGTCTGGGGCAAACTCCCCCTAGAAGGCTCACTCACTCTCTTGTAGGACCAGTTGGAATGCACAGGGGTTCCCATTGCTCTCTACTCTCTGATTTGGTCCTGCTGCGGAAAATGCACGTGTAGGCTAACAGTGAGCTCTGTGACACTGTGGCCACAGGACTCGGTGTCCATATTTCCTGTGTTCTGCCTCTCTGTCCTTTCCCTCTGCCAGGAGGGGTTATGTTGACTGGTCCTGGGGTAGCACAGGAGAGAGGTTGAGTGTTCTCAATATCAGATCCCAGGCCCAGATCTTTCTGCCAGAAGCAGCCTGGCGGTAGAACCTATGTTTGTTGATCCCGAGAGTACCAGGTAGGGTTGAGTGTCCTCAGATCCAGAGCTTGGGTTTCTCTGCCAGGGGCCACTGGGTGAGCTGGAGAGGGGGTGCTGTGTCCTGTGGCAGGCTGCCTCTCTGTCCTTCCCCTCTGCTAGGGCAAGCTTATGGTGGTGCTCTCAGGGGAGTGCCAGAAGGGGTTGGGGATCTCAGTCCTGATCCTGAGCCTGGGTTTCTCTGCCAGGGATCAGGGGGCCACTGGTGATAGAACTTGGTGCTAGACCTTATTGCACTGGACCCAAGAGAGTCTCAAGACGTGTTGAAGGACCACAGTCCCAGATACCGAAATGAAGTTTGTTTGCTAGGAGTAGCTGGCAGCACTGGGGTCCTGGCACTGTGAAGCCACTGGGCGCCTCTTTCTCCTTCCTCTCCGCTGCTGCAGGGTTATGGCGGCATTTGAGGGAGTGCCCGAAAGGATTGGATTTTCTCAGCCCCAATCTGAGGTTGGGGTACAGACAATGTGGTCTGTGGCATATTCTGCTGGGCGCATCCTGCCTCCTCCGAAGAGGGTAGGGATTCTGTGCTGGGCACGCAGCTGCACTCCATGCATGCTAGAGCTCAGTTGTGATGGCGGTGGGTACCAGCGGTCAGCAAGACCTTCCAGGAAAAGACTGGCGACCGTGATCAGTCTCATAACCCATAACTTTGCTTTCCCATGTTTTTTTTTTTTTTTTTTTTTTTTTTTTTTTTTTTTTCGACTGGGACTCCCTGGCACCCATGTGCCCACCCAATCAGCCTGGGAAAGTGATTGGGACATGCAGGCTTGAGGCTCCAGCCCAGAAACCTAAAGCCCGAGTTAGCCGGGTTCTCTTCCGGGTTCTGGCTGTGCAGCCCGAGAGTGGACCCGACCGATTCCCACGCCGTGGGAGCCTCCCCTCACCTGGGAAACACTATAGCTGTTGTTTTAGGGCCCAGAGTTCAGCCTCCTGTTCGCTGCATGGAGTGTGTTGTCCTGCCTCTCAGACACAGTGTTCTCCCGGCACTGCCATCTTGGCCCCTCACTTTTAATTTTTAAAGAAAAAAAAAATAACATATATGTGAAGAAAATATGTTTTACATTAGGGAATCACACGTGCATGTGTCTTCTTCACTATTTTCATTGTCTTGTCCTCTAGGAGGCCAGAAGACTATATCCAATATCCTCAACTTAAAAACACAGGTAGTTCTGAGCCATTTGATGTGAGTACTAGAAATTGAACTGGGTTTAAAAAGGAGTGGTACTGCTAACCCTCTAGTTTCCTATGGTGTCATTTTAATACAGAGGATGAAGATACTTCATTACCCCACCTGTTTCCTAGCACTTAAAGGTGATGATGTCCCTGATAACTGTCTGGAGAAGGAATCAATGGGTTTTTACTGCTGTATTAATGGACTTTACACATTGCTTCTTATTTTCATTGTTACCACAATTCTCTCAATGTGAGTAAATGTAACAAAAGGCTTTGTGAAAACTAGTCAATTGTACTGGAAGAAAACATAATTTGAGATTTAGTTTACCTTTTTGGAATAGTTTGGAGACAGGACATGTCCACATAGCTGTTTTAGAACTCAATATGTGGAGCCAGGCATGGTGGCAAACTCCTGTAATTCCAGCACTCAGGGAGCAAGAGGAAGGCAGATTTCTGAATTTAAGACCATCCTGGTTTACAAAGTGAGTCCAGGACAACCAAGAATACACAAGCAAATTCTCTCTCCAAATGAAACACAGAAACAAACATAAAAAAAAGAATTCATTCTGTGGACGAAGCTGGCCTCAACCTCAGAGAGGGGCCTGCCACTGACTCTAGGTCTAAGATGATAGGGCTGCACCTCTGAGCCTCAGAGGAGATATGTTTTTAAAATGACCTATCCTTGAATCAATAAAAGAAAGGATAAAATGAGATGTACAAAGGAACCATCATTCTTTTTTTTTTTTTTTCAATGCAGTTTATTCAGGAACCTTGAACAATCCTCGGACCCTGGGGAAAGCCAGCCCACAGCTTAAATAGCCTCTGGGTAGCCAGCCCAGGCATGCCACGTGGGCAATGCAGATAGGTCCACATACATGGAAGCAAGCCAGATCCTCAGCCTTAGCCAAATGTGGAATTGTTCGTGACAGAGAGCACTCACCATCGGGAAGGTGGAAGGTGGAAACCAGCTCCATCTTTAAGGCATAGCATTCCGCAGCTCTCTACAGTTCCCCCTTTTTGTTTTAGACGCATCAGGCAAGAGTAGAGGTCTGATCTCTGATATTAGAAATAAATTGGGACCATCATTCTTTTAATAAACAATGATAATTCTTCAAATTCTCATTATTTATACTCCCAAATCATTTCTGTTGTTTTTAATAAGTGAATTATTTCCTTTGCTTTGTTAATTTCATCCATTTAAAAATGTTTTATTTGAGTGTTTGTGTGTATACACCTATTCCATGATGTATGTTTTGCCAGTGAGAAGACAACTTATTGCTCTTTATTATCTACACCCCAAATGTGAGTTCTAAACAGGAAACCGAAAGAATCTTTTGGCCAATGACCACACTGGCCCTTATTTGGGTTTAAAATTTATTTATTTTTGTGCTGGTATGTGAGTTTGCATACATAACAGCCCAAGTATAGAAATGTTAGAAAAATCTCTAGGAGTAATATGGGCTACCCAGAGATTGAGCTCAAATCATCATGCATAACCACAACCAACTTTACCCACTGAGACAATTTTCTGACATTCACTTGTAGTTCTGAGAAAGGGTTATGAACAACTCTTTACTCCTAAGAATGAACTAACACATTCCAAAACACAAAAGCAGTAAATCATTTTTATTTGCAAACAGCATTTATTATTCAAATCATTTCATTTTTCTCCCATCCTTAGATGACAATATGTTCATACTCAGAATATAGGGCAGTATTTTACTGATGTCCTGTTTCAACTAAGTTTATTTGAGTATCAATGAGCTTAATGGGGAATGTTTGTGGTTTTGCAAAACTGGCAACATGATCTTGGTGATCATATAAGAGTGGTAAAAATAAACCCCACAAAGCTGTCACGCACTCTTCACATATCTATCATGGACTAAGAACCCATAGTCACATTACACACACAAAACATGCTTTTTAAAAATAAATTTCATTGTTGTTACAATACCTAGTACCTCTCGATAATTCTCTTAGAACACAGTACTTCAAGATGATGTGCCTTATAGTAAAAACGGAACATGAGGAGGCATGGAACTTATGGAATAATACATGCATGCATACATACATACATACATACATACATGCATGCATACAATTAAGCATTTTAACATTAATGTTGGTAAAATACATTGACAAAACAAAACACATTGGGGAAATATCTTGAAGGGTGGCACATGAGAATCAAGATTTCAAATCGAAACAAAGCTTGAAAACAAATGTTTCAAATGAATTTGTGAAAACATGAAAATCAAAAGCACCACGCTTTCTCGGAGACCCTTCTGAGGGGGAGGCTTGGGCAAGTGACTCCAGGAAGTAACCATGCTTCCTCAGCATTGTTCCCGGTGGAACTTGGAACCCTGGTTGCCAGGTAACCAGAGGCCAGCAGCAGCAAGAGCTGCCTGGACAGACCAGCTGGTACAGAGGAGCTGGAGAGATGAGTCTGTTCTTCTGCTTCCAGACCTCCAGGGGCTCAGGTCTTTTGGAAGCCAGCGGTTGTCGCCTGAGCTGCTGCTGGAGACATGTGGTCCGCTCACTGACACGTTTCTGAACTGTTCCCCACCGGGAGACCAAGGTAACCAGGGCCACTGTGTGGTGGGGGAGCTTTCTGGTCCACTCCCACCCCCCATCCACCGAGGTCACGGCCTGGGCGAGTGTTCCTGTTGGGTCACTGAGGAACACTTTTCAAGCCTTCTTCGTTGTAGGGAAAGGGGTCGTTGGTGCTCCTCGGGGTTCGCACAGTTCAAGCCTCCCTCCTGCCCTGGTCCTTCCTCAGAGCGAAAGGAAGTGAGCTCCAAGCTTCCTACTTTATCTACCCTGTGTGACACTTTTGATGTCCATTTCATAGTGATCCCATATCCCTCTGAAACAGGAACGCAAAGTAAAACACTTTTGGAAGTTGCCTTAGACATTGTGTTTTGTCACAGAAAAGGCACTAATACACACCATAAATTTTACAACCAGATGATTCATTTAATGTAATTTAAGAGAATTGTAAAATCTAAATGGGTTACCTCAATGTATAAATTCATAGACCTTTTGTCCATATGAGCTTACAATTGAAAACAAAACAAGGATGAATGTCATAATGTATGAATACATTGTTGACACTTGTTAAAATATCCCCGCCCAATTAATCTTGCTTAAATGAATGCAAGTTGGTTGGTCAAAGACCTTAACAAATCTTTTATTCTAACAGATATCCTTCAGAATGAATTCTTTCAGGTTCTCAAAGTCTACTGTGATATTCAAAGGCTTTATCAGGTTGCTTACACACTCTGAAGCACTCTTTAAGTTCATAGTCCATAAGAAAGCTACAGACTTCCCAATAGCTGACCAGCTTTTGTTATTCATCCTTTGTTCCACAAAATGTGATGGTTCCATACCATGGCTTCTGTTCCCCTAAACATAATGACTGTTCCAAACTAAAATTTCTCTTCCCTAAGACATAATATGTCTTCCTAACCACAAAAGAACAAATGGATATGATCCGTTCTACTGTAAAACCTACATACTGAATCAGTTGACATCATCAATGACATAAAGACATCACATATCCCCAAATGTTGATTGATGGAAAAAAATTATTTGTAAGATAGCATTGACAGTTTTGATTTTTCAAGCTCAGAACCTCTGTAATTTTCTGTCTCAGTGGGTGTGTAGGTGTCACAGTTGAGCTCCAAAAGTTGTTATGTGGCCCTAATCAACCAGTAGTGCCTGTATGACAATAAATTTTTATAATTTGCATTGAACTAGTGTTTGAGTTGTAGTGAGTGGGCTGAAGAATACAGGGGCCTTACCACATTGATTATATTCACAGAATTTCTCTCCAGTATGAAACTTTTATGACCATGAAGACTATAGATATGTGCAAGGCCTCACATTTTAACACATCTATAAGGTTTCTCTCCAGTACAAATTTTTTCATGATGATGTTAAGTACACTCATAGTCTTTCTGTGTGTAGTATGAATTCTTCCATTACTTTGAAGATGATTCTGATTAAAAGAGAGTTTTACCACATTGATTATATTCATAAGATTTCTCTCCATTATGTGTTTTTCATGTCTTAGGAGATGTTATGTTCACAGCATTTCTCTTCAGTGTGTATTTTGTTTTATGTATTTGTGGATTGTTATGCCCTGCAAAGGCTTCACCACATTGGTTACATTCATAGGGTTTCACTCCAATATGTTTTCTTGTCTTAGGAGATAACTGTTACATGGAAAGCCTTTATATTTGTTATATTCAGAGTTTTTCTCCAGTATGCATTTTTTATGTATTAGGAGATGACTGTGTTGTACTAAGATGAAACTACACTGTGTACATTCATAAGGTTTTTCTCCATTGTGTGCTATTTTATGTTTTCAGAGACTACTCTGAAATGGGTATATTCATGAGTTTTCTCTCCAGTGTGTGTTCTTTTATGTTTTTGGAGACTACTATTACATTCAAAGGCTTTACCACATTGTTTACATTTATATGGTTTCTTTCCAGTATGGGTTCTTTTATGCATTAGGAGATGACTGTTACATGAAAATATTTTACCCCACTGGTTGCCTTCATAAAGTTTCTCTCCAGTGTATGTTCTTTTTATGTATTAGGAGATGACAGTTATATGTAAATTTTTTATCACACTGATTACATTCATATGGATTCTTCCCAGTGTGTGATCTTTCATGCATTAGGAGAGAATTAAAAAAATGATTTACCACATTGGTTGCATTCATAAGCTTTCTCTCTAGTATGGGAGAGACCAGGACTAGAATCACGACCAGTATTCTCCTGTTTCACTGTCTCCTAATTAATCAGCTAGCCAGCAGAGTGCGCCGGTTCTGAGCCGCCACTGGTGGCAGGAATAGAACTCTGGAAGAGTATCTCGTGATCCTAACCTCTGAGCAGTCCTGGTAGCCATCCCTCTCTTCTGCTGCATTTCTTTTCATCCTTCAACCGTCTCCTGTGTCTCTGAGCATTTTAGTGGTGATGGGAGGCAACTTCTCCATCAATTATCTCTGGAATGCTTGACGGTTTCATCATCGGAGCCTGCTGTGCTGGTGGCCCACAGGGAGAGCCAATGAGGGGAAGGTTCTAGCAAGGTGACTCTGGGAAGTGACCATGTTTCCTCAGCATTGTTCTGGGTGGAACTCGGAACCCCGGTTGCCAGGTAACAGGACAGCCGGTCCAGAGGAGCTGGAGAGATGAGTCTGTTCTGCTTCCAGACCTCCAGAGGTACCGGTCTCAGAGAAGACAGTGGTGGTCACCTGTGCCGCTGCTGGAGACACATGGTGCTCACCCTGACACGTTTCTGGCCTGTTTCCCCCTGGGAGACCAAGGCAACCAGGGCCGCCCTGCAGCAGGGAAGCTTTCTGGTCCACCCTACCCCCATCCATCATGGTCGCCTCCTGGAAGAGGAACACTTATCATGTCCGCTTCCTGCTTAGGTGTAGGGAAAGGGGTCATTGGTGCCCCTCGGGGTTTGCACACTTAAGACCTCCCTCCTGCCCTGGTCCTTCCTTATAGCGAAAAGGGTGAGCCTTCCTGCATGGCATCCCCATGCTCACCAATGATGGCATGGACTATGTGGAGCAGATGATTCCCTATTTCCCACGGCTGTGCAGAGGGGCGACAGGGTATCTCTCTGCTTCTTTCTGGCCCTTTATCCAAAGTTTGCCACCATCTGGATGGTTCTTGACCTGATCCTGAAAAGGCAGGAGAGCAGCAACAGACTGGACAGACCAGCCAGGGATCTAACCAGCCCTCAGATCTCCTCCTGCTGTTTCCCAGGAGGACCCGGGTAAGGCACCTGGTGAGACAGCAGCTGATTCCAGCCCCGTGTCCCACAGGGGAAATGTCCTGAAGCTCTAGCCAGTGAAACAGAGGAGGACGCCTGTCAACTCAATCGTCCTGCAGGTAGGAGAGGGGACTGTACCTTCCCTGGCATGGAGAGGCCATCTTGGGTTAGCTCACCCCATTCTGCGTGCCTTCAGGCTGCTCCCCTATCCCAGATGATGGCTCACCCCTTTCTGTGCTCAGATCCTGGGCTACTTGGGGCCTCAACTGCAGAGCTGCGCATGCAAGAAGCCTTGGTGGCACATGAGAAACGGAGCCTGGGTTCGGGGGCAGATGCTAAGCCCCAAGAGGAAGCTGAGCTCTTGGATCCCATGGGTGTGGGACCCCCAGTCTTGCCAGAAGCTGGACCAGTGCAACGTCTGGCTTTAGTATCCGAGGACACACAGGCCCTTGTGGACCTGGTGGATGAGCTACTGTTTCTCTCTACTGTGGTGCACTTGGGGGCACCCGATCCCCTGTCCTCGCTCCCCGAGGTAGACATATAGTTGGTACAATCATTGGCTCAGCTGCACCTAGCGCCTGCTCCCCTTTGAGAAAAGATTCCCTTTATTTTGTATATTTTTAAATTGCTGTTTTTCACTGTTGCGTTATTGTTGTTGGTTTCATATTATTATTAAAAAGGTGTTGCTTACTCAACTTAAGTGATGTATTTGGAGATAGCACCTTCCCATCTGCCCACAGTAGGTGGAGCCATTCCTGGGCTGTGGTCCTTGATGAGCCAAGGGGTATTGGAGCCTGTTTTTGTTGAGAGTTTCCTGCGAGTTGGGCATGTGCATCCATCTATAGAAGATGCTGCCAAGTGTGTAGGGGGTCTACTGGGATAAATTGAACCCCAGAAAAAAAAAGCCCAACAGGGCAAGTGCTTGACAGCAGACTTTTGGGGCCACAGCTGGGCTATGAGATAGGCTCTGAGGACCAGGACCAGGAACAGTACCAGGACCCAGCTCTGTGAGCACTCCCTGCGGGGGGAAAACCTATAGTTTGAGATACAGAGTACATTTTGGGGGATCATTTAAATCCATGATATTTCTACATAGCCACGCCTGTTTTAGAACTCAGTCTTTGGAGCTGGGCATGGTGGCATATACCTGTAATCCTAGCACTCAGGGAAGAAAAGACCTGAATTTGAGGCTAGCCAGGTCTACAAAGTGAGTCTAGGACAACCAATGCTACACAAGGAAATTCTGTCTAAAAAACAAACAAATGAATGAATGAATGAATGAATGAATGAACAAATACAAAAGAGAACTCACTCTGTGGACCAAGCTGACAGTCTCAGAAAGATTAGCTTGCCATGGACTCCCAGGTCTAGGATGACAGGGATGCACCTGTGAGCCAATCTAAGATATTTTTAATGACCTATTCTTGAATCAAGGAATGAAAGGATAAAATAAGATGTGCAAAGGTACCATTTTTCTTTTACTGAATGGTAATAAGTCTTCAAATTCTATATTTATTTACAATTGCAAATAATTCCTGATGTTGTCAATAAGTGAATTTTCTCCTTTGCTTTAATTTCATACATTGAAAAATGTTTGAGTATGTACGTGCCAGTGAGAGGACAACTTATTGCTGTGAATAGCCAAAACCAATGTAAAAATCCATGTACAGGATGCCTAAGATATACTTAATGCTAAGGGTAAGAGAGTGTATATGCTAATGCTAAGAGAGTTTATATAAAGTTAAGCTATAAAGGCACAACTGTCCAGTCTATATAAATAAGGGGCAAGCCAAAAAGCAGCCACTATCAATGTAAAGCCCAGGTACAAGATGCCTAGGGTATGCTTAAATGCTAGAGGTAAGAGGGAGTTTAAATAAAGTTTGGCTATAAAGGCATAACTACCCATCCTGTATAAATAAGGTATAAGCCAAAAAGTAGCCACAAACAATGTAAAACCCAGGTACAAGATGCCTAGGGTATGCTTAAATGCGAAAGGTAAGATGGAGTTTAAATAAAGTTTGGCTATAAAGGCATAACTACCCAGTCTATATATAAATGGGGATAGGAAAAATAGCTACAACATATATAAAAATCTAGGCCTAAACCTCCAAACAGGTACAAGATACCTACAGTGTGCTTATATTCTAAATTAAAAAGGCTTTTATATAAAGTTTACTTAAAACATGCATTTTCTATTGCTCAAGGCAACCAGCTTGTCTCTCTATTGGGAGGCTTCTCTAGGAAAATAGGTAGCAACTTGGACTAATACAACAGGCATTGCAAGAGCCCAAAAATATATTTTAATCTCTCCAAACTTTTTTTGATTTCAACATGATAATGATTGTTTGTTCAATAATATGGTACCTTATATTGCTGATCCCCTTTACATGGGAACAACTCTGAAACTGACTGAGAGATAAAAAATTATTTTTTCAGTCCAAAATTACAACATGTTTGCTATCTGTTTACATCCCATATATGAGTTTTCGACATGAAACCCAGAGTCTTTTGACCAGTGAAAACTGGCCCTTATTTAGGTTTAAAATTGATTTATGTATGTGCTGCTGTGTGAATTTGTATATACAATAGCCCAAGTATAAAAATAGTAGAAAAATCTATAGGAGTAATATGGGCTACCCAGAAATTGAACTCAAAACATCAGGCTTAGAAACAACCAACTATTCCCACTGAGACAATTCTCTGACATTCACTTATAGATCTGAGACAATGTCATGAGCAAAACTTTACTCCTAAGAATGAACTAAGAACAAGTTTCAATTAGGATAACACAAAAACTGAAAAGTGTAATATTGCACAATACAGCACAGAAACAAGTTTCCAATAAAAGAACACAAGAGGATTATATCATTTTAATTTGGAAATAGCATTTATTATTCAAATTATTTCATGTTCTTCCATCCTTATATAACAGTAAGTTCATAATCTGGATAGAAGACAATATTTTACTGATGTAATATTTCAAGTAAGGTTATTTGAGTATCAATGAACTCAATGGGGAATGTCTGTGGTAAGCAAAACTGGCAACATGACGTTGAATATCATATAACAATGAAGAAAATAAACCCCACAAAGCTGACACCAAGTCTTCACACATCTGTCATGGCCTAAAAACTCATAGTAACATTACAAACACACAACATGCTTTTTTGAAATAAATATCATTGCTGTTACATTATTTAACACCTCTAGATAATTCTCTCAGAAGGCCGTATAGTAGGTGCCGTATAGTAACTAATGGAAACACGAAGAAGAATGGAACTTTAAACAATATATATATATATATGAATACACATATATGTATGTATACAGTCATACATACATACACACTATTAAGCATTTTAACATTAATATTAGTAAAAATAGAACACATCCAGGGAACATCTTCCACCATTGGACGTGTACTCAGAAGGCATGAGAATCAAGATTTCAAATGCAGTTTTGCCTAATTACTGGCATCCAAATCAGGCTTGAAAACAAACATCTTAAAGGAATTTGTGAAAATGAAAAACACAAGCACCGTGCTTTCTCAGAGACTCTTCCTTGAAAAGCATGATTACACACTACCTGATATAAATAAGCAATGGATTACATAGATGATGGGAATCCCATTCTATACTTTGCATCAGAAAAATACCTATCACCAAGTGGAAATGCATTAGATCAACATTAGCCACAGAAAGAATATCAGAATGACCTAATAAATGCCAGTTATTGGATTTGATACACATACAGCAAACTTCAATAGCTACTCCATTGTTTCAAAATATAGAACAAAACCACAATTGGTGAACTCCTCCACTACATTATACATGAACATGGTAAATAATTTGCTTCATCCAAGGCCATGTTTCTTTTCATAATTAGATTCTTAGGGTGTACAGATATTAGCTCGTTTATCCTGTATTATATGTCTAATACCCACTTATGAGAGAGTATATACCCTGTGTGTCTTTCTGCTTCTGGGATACCTCACTCAGGGTGATCTTTTATAGATCCCACCATTTGCCTGCCAATTTCATGATTTCCTTACTTTTAAATGCTGAGTAGTGTTCCCTTGTGTAAATGTATCACAATTTCTGTATCCATTCCTCAACTGAGTGGCACCTGGGTGGTTTGCAGCTTCTGGCTGTTACAATTAAACAGCTACAGACATGGTTGAACAAATGTCCTTGTTGTATACCTGATCAAATTTTGGATATATGCTTAGGAGTAGTATAGTTGGATCTTGAGGTAGCACTATTCCTAATTTTCTGAGAAATTGCCAGATTGATTTCCAAAGTGGTTGTATAAGTCTACATCACCACCAGAAGTGGAGGAGTGTTCCCCTTTCCACACATCTTCTCCAGCATGTGTTGTCACTTGAGTTTTTGATCTTATCCATTCTGATAAGTGTAATGTGATATCCCAGGGTCATTTGAATTTGCATTTCCCTGATGACCAAGGAAGAGGGGACAGGAGTTCCACAAGGAGAGCAACAGATGAAAAAATACTGGACACAGGGGTATTTTTTGAGACTGATACTCCAACCAAAGACCATGCATTGAAATAACCTAGAATTTCTTCAACTCCTGTCCAGATATATTCCATGGAAGCTCAGTCTCCAAGTGAGTTCCCTAGTAAAGGGAACAGGAACTGTCTCTGATATGAACTCAGTGTCTGGCTCTATGGTCACCTTCCCTTGATTGGGGAGCAGACCACAGAGGAGGACAATGCAGACATTTCTGATGAGATCTGATAGGCTAGGGTCAGATGGAAGTGGAGGAGGACCTTCCCTATCAGTGGACTTGGGATCAGAAATGGGAGGAAGTAAGGAGGTTGGGTAAAAGAGGGGATGAAGGATGGAGCCACAGCATGGATACAATGTGAATAAACTGTAATTTACAAAAAAATAAATTTTTTAAAAGTGAAAAAAAAGAAATAACCTTCAGATACTAGAAGACTTTTGTTTACATACCAGGATGTTGTTTTTTGAGAAAAGAGATTTTCTGTATGGCCTTGACTGACCTGTCATGCTTTCTAGACCAGGCAGACCTTAAACTAACACAGATCCATTTCTCTCTGCCAGTCATAGTGTTAGTCTTAGAGGCATTTGCCAACAATCCCGGCTTTGAGTTTTTTAATTTAATTTAATGTTTTATTTTTGCAACATGATGTCTCAGTGCATCATTGCCAGTCCAGGACTCTCTTTGTAAACCAGGCTGACCTTGAAGTCATAGAGACCTTCCTTCATCTGCCTCTCAAGTGCTGGGACTAAGGATGTGTGTCACCATGCCTCCTAAGACTTTATTATAGCCTAGTCACACTATGTGATTTCAGACATATCTAGCCACACATCTAGACTGTTTTTTTAGACAAGGTTTCTCTCTGTAGCCGTGCATGTCCTGGACTTGTTTTGTAGACCAGGGTAACATTGAACTTACACAATAGCATGCTTGTATCTCCTGGAGAGATGGGATTAGAGATTTCTGCCACAAAGCCTGGCTCAGATTTTATTTCAATAAGATATATATGATTTAAACATAAATTAAAACATGATTTTTTAACCATATATATACAGATATATATATGATATATACATATATGATTAAAACAATATATATAAATATATAACATATTTATTAAATATATTGGTTTATATTGCTATATTTAGTGAGTATATATTAATTATACATATGATTATTTAGGTATTTCGAGAGAGGGTTTCTCCTTTTAGCCCTGGCTATCTTGGACTACATCTGTAGACCAGCCTGACCTTGAACTCACAGAGACTGGCCTGCTTCTGCCTGGCAGAGTGCTGGGATTAAAGGCCTATACCAACACTTAGTATTTAGGCACCTGCTTCTGTCTTTCCTAGCAACCTGTGATGTCATTATGTGTCGGCAACCAGGTAAGGCAGGTGTGGTTAGTTTACTCCTTAAAAGAATCTTCCTGCCCACTTTGTCTCTCTCTTGGCCTCTCTAGCCCTCTTGCTATTGCCTTCTTGCCCTCCCCCGTTCTCTGTTGTGGTGCCCCCCTCTCTCTCTCTCTCTTCCCCCTATCATGTCCTGCTCTCTCCTTCTCTGTCTCTCTTCATTTCCATCTGAGAGCCCACCCAAGAATGCAAACAACTGTAAAAGTAAAACAGCTGTGACTATTCCCATCCTTGAATTAAAACCAGAGGCACATAGCTCTCGAACGGTAGGATGAACTGCTCTGAGATAGCCTTGTATTTAAGCCAGAGGCAGATAGCTCTCAAAGGGCAGGATGAACTGCTCTGAGATAGTTTTTTTTTTTTTTTTAAAAAATAAGGGCAGGGTGAATTGTTTTGAGAAAACTCACAAACGGCCAAAAACTGCAAACAACTACCTGTAAAGTATCTTCATGCTACTCTTGCTGACCAATCAATGTATAGAGCAAAAGTGGCCAGATTTTTAAGTATAAAAACACTGTGCTTTGCATGCTCAGGGTCGTCTCCTGTCTTTAGAGGGGCAACCCTATCACGATTTGAATAAAACTCTTGCTTTTGCATCAAGTTGTGGTCAGTAAGTGTTCCTTGGAAGGGCACAATCCTGAGCTCCTGAGCACTGAGACTCCAGGTCTTACAACGTGAAACTAAAAAGCTTTTGCAGTCCATTCCTTAATGATGAAGGAGCTTGTAAAATGGGAAACATCTTTACCAGCTAGGCAACAGACAGGTTTATATGTAGACCATTCCAAGAAGTCATGAAATGTAAACATGAAGAAACAAACAAACAATCTAGAAAAGATCATCCTGAGTGAGGTATCCCAAAAGCAGAAAGACATACATGGTATACACTCACTTTTAAGTGGATGCAAGACCTATAAGATAGGATAAACATACTAAAATCTGTACACCTAAAGAAGATAAATGAGAAAGAGGACATGGATTAAGATGATCAATCCTCACTTAGAAAGACAAATGGGATGGACATAGGAGAAAACAACAGGACAGAAGCTTACCACAGAGGACCTGTGAAAGATTCTACCTAGCAGTGTATCAAAGTAGATGCTGAGACTCATAAGCAAACCTTGGGCAGAGCACAGGGAATCATATGAAAGAAGGCGGAGTTAGTACGACCTGGAGAGGACAGGAACTCCACAAGGACCAAATATATCAGAGCACAGGGGTCTTTATGAGACTGTATCTCCAAACAAGGACCATGTATGCATAGAACCTAGCACCCCTGCTCAAATGTAGTTCATGTTAGCTCTGCATCCAATTGGTTACCATACTAAGTGGAACAAGGACTATTTCGGACATGAACTCAATGGCTGGCTCATTGACCTCTCCCCCCAAGGAAAGATCAGACTTGCTAGGCCACAGAGGAGGACATTGCAGCCAGTCCTGAGGATACCTGATAAGCTAGGGTCAGTTGGAACAGGAGGAGGCCCTCCCCTATCAGCGGACTTGGAAAGGGGTAGGGAGGAGATGAGGGAAGGAAGGTGGGATAGGGAGGTGATGAGGAACTGGGCTACAGCTGGGATACAAAGTTAACAAGCTGTATCTAATATTAAAAATAAAAATTAAAAAAGTGGGACATAAAACAAAGTTCTTAAAGATGAAACACAAAATGCTGACAGATTTCTTTTGTTTGAAGACAGGATTTTTCTGAATAATTTTGGCTGTCCTGGACTCTCTTTGTAGAACAGCCTGTGTTTGAACTCACAGAGATCCACCTACTTTTAACTTCCTGAGTGCTAGGACTGCAGGTGCTCACCATGAGGCCTAGCTGCTGATAGTTTATTTTGTTGTAGCATTTTATTTTTGTTGTTGTTTCATGCACTACATCCCAACTGCAGTTTCCTCTTCCTCCACTCCTCCCAGCCACAATCTATCCACCTCTACTCTGCCCAACTCACATCTCCTTCATCCACTGCTTCTTTATTTTCAATGAAAAAAAAGTGATGGCATAGCAAGTTATAATAAGACTAAGAACAATCCCTCATATCAGAGTTGGTCAAAGCAATACATGAGGAGAGAAAGTGTAGCTAGAGCAGGAAAAAGAGTGAGAGACACCCCCATTCTCACTGTTGGAAGTCCCTCAGCATCATAAGGATAATGATCATAAGGTGTATGACAACAACATAGCTCACAAGACTCATAAAATGTTTATGTTTTTTGTCCTTCAGTCTCTGTGCTCCCCTATGAGCTCAGTTGACTCAGTGGACCATGATCTTGTTGTGTCCTTGATATCTCCGGTTCCTACAATACATATTCCCTCATTTGTGGGTTTCCCCTGGATACATCATTGTGTTTGGTTGTGGGTCTCTGCATCTGCTCCCATCAGATGCCAGGTGATGTCTCTCTGATGACAACTGGGCTAGGCACTCATCTATGATTATAGCAGAGTATCTTTCATTGACATTTTTTTTTGCCTGTCATGTTTACAGATATCGTGTGTCTCTAGGCTATCTTGACTCTGGTTCATGGTAATCCAGGCAGTGTCAGGCTTGGACTTCCTTTCATGGTTTTGGCCTCAATGTGTTTTCTGGAGTGTATTTCATATTATTTGTTTGGGGGTTTCCTTCTAGTATTTTCTGTAGGGCTGGATGGCTGCATATATACTGGGTATAGTAGTCTGGGTTGGCATAGGTGGTCTCTTAGTGTCTGCTTGATATCCACCCAGGCCCTTCTGGCTTTCATATGCACTGCTAAGAATCCTAGTGTGATTCTGATAGGTCTACTTATTACTTTAATGATGTTTTGGTATTAGCAGTGTCATGCATAGAACAGTTAATTTTCATGATGTCATCCCCATATAAAATAGAATCTCCGTAACCTATGAAAATGAAAAATAAACACACTTTAATGTGTGTTGAGGGAATTAACACAAAGAAGGGACTAATTTGAGGTAAAAATAAACTGTATATAAATGCTGCAAAAAATTAAAATACTTGTAATTCAATTACGATATTTTAGAATATAACTGCATCAGAAAATTTAATTCCTAGTCCATCAATATACCCAAAAAGTTATGTAGCATTTTGACTTTGCATGATGATGAATATTTTTTCTATAACTCCTCAAATGTCGATTACTGTGGTTTAAGTGATTCCTGAATGAATTACATAACATTATTAAAAGCAAAAAATTTGGTAGTTCTATGTGAAAGATGATTATATGCATAGTTTATTTTCCCTCTAACTCTCTCTTTATAGGAAGGGATTTATGAGAATGATTTACAATCTGTGAGTCAATGAATTCAACAGTGGATGGCTAAAAATGGAAAATCGAGGAATCTATCAGTGGCTTAGTCCATGAGGCTGGTTGCCTCAACTCACCTTCATATACACGGAAATCCTCAAGAAGAAGGTTCTATAGTCAATGAAGAAATAGACTTGCTACCAAAGCAAAAGGGAACAGGCAAAGAGTAAAACATTCCTTCTTCTATGTCCTTGTATAGGTTTCCAGTCAGATGAGGCAAAGGTGAGTGGTTGGTTTTGCAGTATGAAGATACGGATTAAAGGTGTGTTTTTCAGCCTTATAGATCCAGAAGAGAAGTAGAGAAGACTACTTCAAACAAGGAAGAGTGCTTCACAATTGTGTCCTTAATTTGGGTGTTTTGCTTAATTCCACATGTAGTCAAGTTAAAAACCAAGACTCATGATCACACCTCTTTTCAGCTTGAAAGATAATCATATCTCCTCTTTACATTAATTTCCAAATGAAAAGAATAACCAGGTCATAGTAATGCCTAAAAATAATTTAATGACGCAGAGTACAATAGCAGACAAACTACATATTTATCCTGATCATAATTGAAGCTAACATTATATAACTGTCCTTCAAAAACCGTCCAGGTTAGAAACAACAAAGTCCAGGTTAGAAACAACTCTCCACCGCCGCTGGGCCACTCCACAACACCTCCCTCGTAGGGCAACCCACATTAAGCACAAGGATTCACCTCCCACCTGCTATGTGTGTGCAGGGTCCCTAGGTCCAGACCAAGCATGCTCCTTATTTGATGGCTCAGTCTCTGCAAGCCCCCTGGGGGCTGGGTCAGCTGTTTCTGTTGGTCTTCTTGTGAGGTTCCTCACACCACCAGGGCATTCCATCTTTTCCCCAACACTTACTCAGGATCCCTAGAGCTCTGCACCTTTCTTAGGTGCAAGTCTGAGCATCTGTCCAAGCTCATTTCTGGCTGGAGTCTCTGAGACAATGGTCAGGTTAGGGTCCAGGCAACGGGGTATTACAGTCCTAATTCTGGGCATTCTCAATGCGGTCAAATATCGTCCAACAGAGCCTGATATTCTTCTTCCGTGAGAGGAGCCTCGAGTGTTGGTTCGATCTGCTCCCATGGGACATCTGGGTCCAGAGCGGCTGGTCCCTGTTCCTCTTCCACTGTTCTCACCTGTTGCTCCAGGAAGAGCTGGACAGGACAGGAGTTGCTGGATTCTGGGTAGGCCTCTGTGAAGAAGGTGAGCTCGGATCTTGACATCAACGGTTCTGCACACTGGCTTCCTGCAGAACCCGATGTCAACAAGCTGTCCCGGGAAGCCTCCTCCTCAATGCAACACGATGCTCCAGTAGCCCTTTCCGGGCTAGGAGAGGCAGGCAGGTCCTCACCTTTAGCTGTGCTGCCTCCAGCGCGGCCTTTCTGCCTGGCCTTTCTGTTCTGGAACCATATGTGGACAGTGTCCTCAGGCAAACCTGTGCTCAGTGCCAGTTGCACCCTCGTGGCATAGTCTGGAGATGGAGAGATCTCAAAAGCTTGCACTAGCATGCTGATCTGTGCTGGACTAAGCCGCGTTCGAGGCCTTCTCCATTCTGAGGGCGGGCTTCTTGCTTGTTGTACCCTGGCAACAAGCTTTTCAGGAGGCTGTTGGGAGGCTTCATGGATGGAGCCTGCGGTGGTCTGCTTTGAGGTCTTCCTCGACATGCAAGTTCTAGTTCTGCGGTTTTGAAACCACACGCGGATGGAGGACTCTGGAACTCCGAATTCCCTGGCCAGTTCCTGCCTGGTCCTGAAGCTCGGGTAAGGTGTCTTGGCGAAAACTGAGAGCAAGACCTCCTTCTGCTTGGCCTGCCAAACAGTCTTTTGACCCCGGGATGTCTTTGCCTTACTGCAGCCACCCACATCTGCCTGATCTTCCATCCTGCCGAGGACACTTTGACAGGAGTTCTTCCTCTCCAGTGTGTACTGAGAACAACACCCAGGAAAGTGCAGACTATGGCAAATGCGTAAAGGGGTCTGCTGCTCACACTTAAATACCGACCTGAGGCCCCACCCACTCCCTCGAGGCCTCCAATTACAGGCCAAACCGTGGAATGCTCTTCTGCTTCCAAACTGTGAAACCCTTCCTTCCCCCTGCGAATTTTCCCATATCCCACCCTAAAGCAGCCTTTCCAGAAACAGTTGGCCTTGCGTTCTACCCAAATTCCACTGCTTAGCTCACAGTACGCACCTGTGTTGGCCCACAAGGAGTTTGATGGGAGAGTCTAAGGCACGGCTTCTGATGATCAGGCAAGGAGAAGGGGCAGAAGCCAGGAGCAGTCTTTGCCTACTTTAACAAGGTCATTCATTCAGCTCTGGCTGATGCTCAAAGTGGAACGTGCCTAGAACAGATCTTGCACTCTGTGTGTGCTGTCTGCCTTAAGTTCCTTTCAGCTTCAGTCTCCCGCTATATGATTTCAACAATTTAAATATGGTTAGGACCGTGCAAGTGCAAGCATTTGGGCAGAGAGGAGACTTATCCTGCAGAAAGACTCCTGGATTGATTTCTGAATTTCTCCTTCAGTGGCAGGCCACAGAAAGCGTCAACTTCCCTCTTGGACCCTCTGGTTTCACCTATTTAATCCACCATACACTTTGTCCGTGTAGAAGGCAATCTCCCACAGCCTTTCTTGAATGTCTGATGGAGGCATACAGCTGGTTTACAACCTATGACCCTACCTCAGATGAGTGTAAGCCAATGGTGACTATAATCTTTATAGACCAGTCAGCCAGAGATATTTGTAGAAAGCTCCAGAAAATAAAGGGTTTACAGGACAAGTCGTTGAAGGATTTAGTGCAGGTGGCAGAAAAGGTTTTAGACAGCTGGGAGATGGACGAAGAGAAAGAGGAAAGAAAGCAGAAAGAGCAGGAAGTGAGAGAAAGAGAAAGGAAAAGAGGCAAGACAGAAAGTTGACTAAGATCCTGGCCACTGTAGTGCAGTCATAATGATAGGGAGAGAGTTCCTGGAAATCAGAGGGGCCCTCTGTCTAAGGAATAGTATGCCTATTGCAAGGAGAAAGGACACTGGATCAAGAATTGTCCCAAAAGAAAATTGAAGACCTACACTGGGACCTGGCACACTTCTGGGCCACCAATCCCAGGTAACTCTTTTCCGATATGTGGATGATATACTATTAGCTGCAGATTATAAAGAAACCTTACTTGAAGCCACAGATCAGCTGTTGCAAGAGCTGGGTGACCTCGCTATAGACTGTCGGCAAAAATGCTCATCTCTGCAGGAAACAGGTCAGTTAAGAGGTGGCTATCGGAGGCTAGAAAAGAGACTGTATTTCATATTCCCCCTTCATGGACTATTGAACAACTGAGGGAAATTTTAGGTAAAGAAGTATTTGCCAAGATGGTAGCCCCTCTGTATCCCCTTACAAAGGGCATTGACTCTTGCATCTGGGGAAAGGATGAACAAGCTGCATTTGATAATATCAAACAAGCCTTAATATCTGCCCCAGCTTTGGTACTCAGATTGTGACCAAAACCTTCCATCTCTATGTGGCCGAGAATCAGGGAATGGCCAACGGATGCTAACACAGTAAATTGGACCCTGGAAGAGACTAGTACCCTGTCTATCCAAAAAGCTTGATTCAGCAGTGGCAGGATGGCCAACCTGCCTGTGAATAATAGCAGCTGTGGTGGCACTAGTAAACACTGCAGACAAACTGACTGTGGGACAGGACCTCACCATCTATGCTCCTCATGCCCCTGAGAGTGTCATAAGGCAGCCACCTGATCGCTGGCTCACGAACACCTGCATGACACATTACCAGGCTTTGCTATTGAATAAAGGTAGAGTCACCCTTGCCCTGGCTATGGAGCTAAACCCTGCCACCTTATTGCAGGATCCAGAAATCCAGTCCCTGGAGCATGATTGCTTGCAGGTTCTAGCAGAGAAACAGGGATGGCGAAAGGACTTGAAAGATCAACCACTTCCTGATGCTGAGGTGACATACTATATGGATGGGAGCAGTTTTTTGTAGAACGGGAAGAGAAAGGCAGAGGCAGTGGTGGTAAATGGACATAAGGTATTATGGGCCCAGGCATTGCCGGAGGGTACATCTGTTCATCAAGCTGAATTGATTGTTTTAATCCAGGCATTAACTCTGGAAAAGGGTAAAAAGATAAACAACTACACTGATAGTTGGCTCGCCTTACCAACAGCCCATGTACATGGGGCCATCTATCAGCAGAGAGGCCTGCTAACATCAGCCGGTAAAGAGGTAAAAAATAAAAATGAGATTCTGGCTTTGGTCAATGCCCTGTTGCTGCCCGACAAGGTAAGCATTATTCATTTCCTGGGACAGCAGAAGGGGACTTCCAGGGCAGCAAAGGGGAATAATGTGGCTGATCAGGAGGCTAAAGCAGCTGCTAGAGGAAACTCTGTCCCAGTGGTACTAACTGCTGAACTGCCCAGAGAAGAATGACTAAACTACTCAGAAAGTGACTTAAAGTTAATATGGCAAAAGGGATATTTGACACCAATGTGGGGCATGGATTAACTCCAAAGGTAAGATCATTCTACCACAGGAAGATGCTGAGAGATTAATAACTCAGATGTATAAATGGACTCACTTGAGGACAAAGAAATTGGCTGAAGTTGCCAGCCAATCCCAGTACTTAATACTAAACCTCACCACCTTGACTGAGTGAGTGACTAGGACATGTGAACCTTGCCAGAGTGTAAACATAGGTGAGAGTTTCCAGAGCCCAGGGAAGCAGTAGAGAGGAACTGTGGCTGCCTTTTTGGAGTTAATGGCAAATTTGGAGTTAATGGCACCTGAGCAGTGGAACCCCTGCCTTGGCTTTGGCTATTTTCCAAAGTCCAGTTTCTTATAAACTGACCTTGGTGGTCCTACAGCAGACTGCTCTGACCCTGAGAAACTGTGTGCAACCATAGTAACCAGACAGCAGGCTCTGTGTAACCTTGAGTGAGCTCTCCTATGTTCTGACCAAGTAAAGCTCCTACATGAGAAACTGCTTGTACTTTTCTGCCTACTTAAGTGTTAACCTGACATCCATTAAATCAACACCTGGATCAGCATGTAGACTTGGTGTCCTTCTCTGTGTCACCCTGTCTCTCTCTCTCTCTCTCTCTCAGCCCTCTCTCAGGTGGTATTCACCTGTCACTGCTGGCCAGTGACAAGGAACTAGACCTGGAATGCATTGGGAAGTAGATTTCACTGAAAGTAAACCATCCAGGTACGGCAATAAATATCTCCTGGTTTTTGTGGACACTTTCTAAGGATGGGTGGAAGCTTTTCCCACAAAGAAAGAAACCTCCCTGGTCATGGCCAAAAAGATTCTGGAAGACATTTTTCCTCGGTTTGGTATTCCAAAGGTAATTGGGTCAGACAATGGGTCAACCTTCATTGCTCAGGTAAGCCAGGAGGTGGCCAGGTTTCTGGAGCTTGACTGTAAGTTACATTGTGCTTATAGACCCCAAAGTTCAGGACATTTAGCGAGAATGAATAGAACTCTCAAAGAGATTCTCACCAAATTGAACATGGAGACTTGCGGTGACAAGGCGGTGCTCCTTCCCTTGGCCCTCTTTAGGGTCAGAAATACTCTCTCCATACTAGGCTTAACTCCCTTTGAACTACTATATGGGTTCCTGTTCCCTGACTCTTCTTGGGGACCCCCTTGATAAAACTAGTGGTAAATCTGACTTGTACAGGCTGAAATAATTGCAGCTTATTCAGAAAGAAATTTGGAGCAAGGTTGGCAGTGCCTATGCGCCCGGGTCCTTTTAGGTGCCCCATCAGTTCCACGTTGAAGATCTGGTATATGTGCAGTGACATGGCAACCAGAATCTGGAACCTCAGTTGAAGGGTCCTTATTACATCCTGCTCACCACCCCAACTGCCGTCAAAGTAGAGGGCATCACAGCTTGAATCCACGTGTCACACGTTAAGGCGGCTTTTCATCAACCTGAAACACCTGGAATATCCAAGCCTACAGCTATCGGCTGAAACTGAAACTCATCAGGGACAATAAACTCTCAGACCAGAACTCCCCTTTGTCTGGGAAAGTATAAGTGCAGTTCAGGTCCTGATGCTCCAGAAAGAGTATCAACATCTCCATGAGGTTGATCCACAATTTTAGGTTTAAAATTGAGGCAAAAAAGGGGTGTGTGAGAGACCACCTGGGAATGAGAAAAACAACAGTGATTATTTGAATTGAAGTCAGGTGTAGATAACTCTTGAAGGAAAGGGTCAACTGTTCTGAGAACAACTATCTACAACCACCTGTAAACTATCTACAACCAGCTGTATACTACCTAAAACCAGGTGTAAACTATCTTCATGCTATTCTTGCTGAACAATCAATGTATAGAGCAAAAATGGTTTCAATTTCAGGCATAAAACCCTGTACTTTGCATATTTAGGG
Organism: Meriones psammophilus; assembly: GCA_036365155.1. Lineage (NCBI taxonomy): Eukaryota > Metazoa > Chordata > Mammalia > Rodentia > Muridae > Meriones > Meriones psammophilus. The sequence continues at coordinate 46,729 of JAEOAE010001648.1, read as the reverse complement.
CTGTCTCCTGTCTTTGGAGGGGGAACCCTATAGAAATTGGAATAAAACTCTTGCTTTTGCCTCAAGTTGTAGTCTATGAGTGTTCCTGGGAAGTGCACAATCCTGAGCTCCTGAGCAGTGAGACTCCAGGTCTAACAACATGAAACTAAAACGCTTTTGTCATCCATTCTTTAGGTGGTGAAGCAGCTTATAAAATGGGAAACCACTGTTCCAGCTATGCAACAGACAGGTTTATATCTAGACCATTCACAGAAGTCATAAAATGTAAACATGAAGAAACAAACAAACAAACAATCTAGAAAAGATCATCCTGAGTGAGGTATCTCAGAAGCAGAAGGACATACACGGTATATACTCGATTTTAAGTGGAGGCTAGACCTATAATATAGGATAAACATACTAAAATCTATAAGAAGATAAACAAAAAGATAAACAAGAAAGAGGACCTGGGTTAAGATGATCAATCCTCACGTAGAAAGACAAATGGGATGGACATAGGAGAAAACAAGAAAGAGGACCCTAGCCTACCACAGAGGACCTCGGAAAGACTCTACCTAGTAGTATATCAAAGCAGGTGATGAGACTCATAACCAAACCTTGGGCAGAGCACAGGGAATCATATAAAAAAGGGGGGAGTTAGTGTGACCTGGAGAGGGCAGGAACTCCACAAGGACCAAATATATCAGAGCACAGGGGTCTTTTATGAGACTGTTTCTCCAACCAAGGACCATGTATGCATAGAACCTAGCACCCCTGCTCAAATATAGTCCATGTTAGCTCTGTATCCAAGTGGGTACCATACTAAGTGGAACAGGGACTATTACAGACATGAACTCAATGGCTGGCTCATTGACCTCTCCTCCCCCACCCAAGGAAAGATCAGACTTGCTAGGCCACAGAGGAGGACATTGCAGCCAGTCCTGATGATACCTGATAAGCAAGGGTCAGTTGGAACAGGAGGAGGCCCTCCCCTATCAGCGGACTTGGAAAGGGGTAGGGAGGAGATGAGGGAAGGAAGGTGGGATAGGGAGGTGATGAGGAACTGGGCTACAGCTGGGATACAAAGTTAACAAGCTGTATCTAATATTAAAAATAAAAATTAAAAAAGTGGGGCATAAAACAAAGTTGTAAAGATGAAACACAAAATGCTGACAGATTTCTTTTGTTTGAAGACAGGATTTTTCTGAATAATTTTGGCTGTCCCGGACTCTCTTTGTGGAACAGCCTGTGCTTGAACTCACAGAGATCCACCTACTTTAAACTTCCTGAGTACTAGGAATGCAGGTGCTCACCATGAGGCCTAGCTGCTGATAGTTTATTTTGTTGTAGCATTTTATTTTTGTTGTTGTTTCATGCACTACATCCCAACTGCAGTTTCCTCTTCCTCCACTCCTCCCAGCCACAATCTATCCACCTCTACTCTGCCCAACTCACCTCTCCTTCATCCACTGCTTCTTTATTTTCAATGAAAAAAAAATGTGATGGCATAGCAAGTGATAATAAGACTAAGAACAGTCCCTCATATCAGAGTTGGGCAAAGCAATACATGAGGAGAGAAGGTGTAGCTAGAGCAGGAAAAAGAGTTAGAGACACCCCCATTCTCACTGTTGGAAGTCCCTCAGCGACATGAGGATAATAATCATAAGGTATATGCCAACAACCTAGGTCACAAGACTCATAGCATGTTTATGTTTTTGTCTTTCAGACTCTGTGATCCCCTATGAGCCCAATTGACTCAGTGGGCCATGCTCTTGCTGTGTCCTTGATATCTCTGGTTCCTACAATATGTATTTCCTCATTTCTGGGGTTCCCCTGGATACATCATTGTGTTTGGCTGTGGGTCGCTGCATCTACTCCCATCAGATGCCGGGTGATGTCTCTCTGATGACAACTGGGCTAGGCACTCATCTAAGATTATAGCCGAGTATCTTTCATTGACATTTTTTTGCCTGTCATGATTACAGATATCGTGTGTCTGTAGGCTATCTTGACTCTGGTTCATGGTCATCCAGGTAGTGTCAGGCATGGACTTCCCCTCATGGTGTGGGCATCAATGTGTTTTCTGGAGTGTATTTAATATTATTGGGTTAGGGTTTTCCTTCTAGTATGTACTGTAGGGCTGGATGGCTGCATATATCCTGGGTATAGTAGTCTGGGTTGGCATCGGCGGTCTCTTAGTGTCTGCATGATATCCATCCAAACACTTCTGGATTTTATAATCTCTGCTGAGAATTCTAGTGTGATTCTGATAGGTCTACTTATTAGTTGAATGATGTTTTGGTATTAGCAGTGTCATGCATAGAACAGTTAATTTTCATGATGTCATCCCCATATAAAATAGAATCTCCGTAACCTATGAAAATGAAAAATAAACACACTTTACTGTGTGTTGAGGGAATTAAGACTAATTTGAGGTAAAAATAAACTATCAATAAATGCTGCAAAAATTAAAATACTTGTAATTCAATTATGATATTTTAGAATGCAACTGCATCAAAAAAGTTAACTCCTGGTCCATCAATATACCCAAAAATTTATGTAGCATTTTGACTTTTCATGATGATGAATATTTTTTTCTATAACTCCTCATATGTCAGTTACTATTGTTTAAGTGATTTCTGAATGAATTACATGACATTATTAAAAGCAGAAAATTTGGTAGTTCTATGTGAAAGATGATTATATGCATAGTTTATTTTCCCTCTAACTCTCTCTTTATAGGAAAGGATTTATGAGAATGATTTACAATCTGTGAGTCAATTAATTCAACAGTGGATGGCTAAAAATGGAAAATCGAGGAATCTATCAGTGGCTTAGTCCATGAGGCTGGTTGCCTCAACTCACCTTCATATACACGGAAATCCTCAAGAAGAAGGTTCTATAGTCAATGAAGAAATAGACTTGCTACCAAAGCAAAAGGGAACAGGCCAAGAGTAAAACATTCCTTCTTCTCTGTCCTTGTATAGGTTTCTAGTAAGATGAGGCAAAGGTGAGTGGTTGGTTTTGCAGGATGAAGATATAGATTAAAGGTGTGTTTTTCAGCCTTACAGATTCAGAAGAGAAGTAGAGAAGACTACTTCAAACAAGGAAGAGTGCTTCACAATGGTGTCCTTAATGTGGGTGTTTTGCTTCATTCCACATGCAGTCAAGTTAAAAACCAAGACTCATGATCACACCTCTTTTCAGCTTGAAAGATAATCATATCTCCTCTTTACATTAATTTCCAAATGAAAAGAATAACCAGGTCATAGTAATGCCTAAAAATAATTTAATGACGCAGAGTACAATAGCAGACAAATTACATATTTATCCTGATCATAATTGAAGCTACCATTATATAACTGTCCTTCAAAAACCGTCCAGGTTAGAAACAACAAAGTCCAGGTTAGAAACAACTCTCCACCACCGCTGGGCCACTCCACAACACCTCCCTTGTAGGGCAACCCACATTGAGCACAAGGATTCACCTCCCACCTGCTATGTGTGTGCAGGGTCCCTGGGTCCAGACCAAGCATGCTCCTTATTTGATGGCTCAGTCTCTGCAAGCCGCCTGGGGGCTGGGTCAGCTGTTTCTGTTGGTCTTCTTGTGAGGTTCCTCGCACTTCCAGGGCCTTCCATCTTTTCCCCAACACTTACTCAGGATCCCTAGAGCTCTGCACCTTTCTTAGGTGCAAGTCTGAGCATCTGTCCAAGCTCATTTCTGGCTGGAGTCTCTGAGACAATGGTCAGGTTAGGGTCCAGGCAACGGGGTTTTACAGTCCCAATTCTGGGCGTTCTCAATGCGGTCAAATATCGTCCAACAGAGCCTGATATTCTTCTTCCGTGACAGGAGGCTCGAGTGTTGGTTCGATCTGCTCCCATGGTACATCTGGGTCCAGAGCAGCTGGTCCCTGTTCCTCTTCCACTGTTCTCACCGGTTGCTCCAGGAAGAGCTGGACAGGGCAGGAGTCGCTGGATTCTGGGTAGGCCTCTGTGAAGAAGGTGAGCTCGGGTCTTGACATCAAGGCTTCTGCACACTGGCCTCCTGCAGAACCCGGTGTCAACAAGCTGTCCCGGGAAGCCTCCTGCTCAATGCAACACAATGCTCCAGGAGCCCTTTCCGGGCCAGGAGAGGCAGGCAGGTCCTCACCTTTAGCTGTGCTGCCTCCAGCGCGGCCTTTCTGCCTGGCCTTTCTATTCTGGAACCATATGTGGACGGTGTCCTCAGGCAAACCTGTGCTCAGTGCCAGTTGCACCCTCGTGGCATAGTCTGGAGATGGAGAGATCTCAAAAGCTTGCACTAGCATGCTGATCTGTGCTGGACTAAGCCACGTTCGAGGCCTTCTCCGTTCTGAGGGCTGGCCTCTTGCTTGTTGTACCCTGGCGACAAGCTTTTCAGGAGTCTGTTGGGAGGCTTCATGGCTGGAGCCTGCGGTGGTCTGCTTTGAGGTCTTCCTCGACATGCCAGTTCTAGTTCTGCGGTTTTGAAACCACACGTGGATGGAGGACTCTGGAACTCCGAATTCCCTGGCCAGTTCCTGCCTGGTCCTGAAGCTCGGGTAAGGTGTCTTGGCGAAAACTGAGAGCAAGACCTCCTTCTGCTTGGTCTGCCAAGCAGTCTTTTGACGCCGGGATGTCTTTGTCTTACTGCAGCCACCCACATCTGCCTGATCTTCCATCCTGCCGAGGACACTTTGACAGGAGTTCTTCCTCTCCAGTGTGTACTCACAACAACACCCAGGAAAGTGCAGACTATGGCAAATGCGTAAAGGGGTCTGCTGCTCACCCTTAAATACCGACCTGAGGCCCCACCCACTCCCTCGAGGCCTCCAATTACAGGCCAAAACGTGGAACGCTCTTCTGCTTCCAAACTGTGAAACCCTTCCTTCCTCCTGCGAATTTTCCCATACCCCACCCTAAAGCAGCCTTTCCAGAAACAGTTGGCCTTGTGTTCTACCCAAATTCCACTGCTTAGCTCACAGTACGCACCTGTGTTGGCCCACAAGGAGTTTGCGGGGAGAGTCTAAGGCATGGCTTCTGATGATCAGGCAAGGAGAAGAGGCATAAGCCAGGAGAAGTCTTTGCCTACTTTAACAAGGTCATTCATTCAGCTCTGGCTGATGCTCAAGGAGGAACATGGCTAGAACAGATCTTGCACTCTGCGTGTGCCGTCTGCCTTAAGTTCCTTTGAGCTCCAGTCTCCCGGTGTATGATTTCAACAATCTAAATATGGTTAGGACCGTGCAAGTCTAAGCATTTGGGCAAAGAGTAGACTTATCCTGCAGAAAGACTCCTGGAATTATTTCTGAATTTCTCCTTCAGTGGCAGGCCACAGAAGGTGTCAAGTTCCCTCTTTTTTCCTCTGGTTCCACCTATTTAATCTACCATACACTTTGTCCTACTGGAGAAATTTTACAGATTCCTAGAAACTGTATGAACCTTCAGAAGCACACAGTGTGGATCCCAAGACTTTGGGAGAGGATACTGAAGTCATTTCCTTCATTTCAAGGAACAACATTTGTTGCTGCCATTAATTTGGATCTCTGATCATTAGGCAGTGTTTTCCAGAACACACAATTTCTGGTACTGCCAAATGTGCCTGTTGTTCTTCAGGGTGTGGCTTTGCCCTAGATGGAGGAGAACAGTAACAGCTGAGCAGTTCTACCCCTGCCTTATTTTTGCATCTCCTGTTTTACATGTGCCATAATTTTAACTTTTTTCTTGCAGTCCCCATCGACAGTACCTGGGTGTACAATAGATCCTGTAGAAGTTATTCTGCTTCTTCCAGAGATCCTCTTTACCATCCCTGAATACACAGGTCCATAAACAGCTGTATTTCCTTTGTAACATAGAACCCTTGCGGATAGGGTCAGAGGTTTATCTGCAGCCAGATGCAAAGCTGTGCTGCTGCATGCAGTGGTGTGTATCAAATCTGAAACCCTCAGTTGAGATTTTCCTACCTGCCTAGTACCACATGGCTGCCTGATGGGAGGCAGCTCGTATTGTTGCATCAGGGGTCTAAGCCTGACAGGCCCCTCTCTTGGTTTCCTGATGGCAAGAGGTTAGCCTGTATGTCCCTCTCGGTGCTGTGATCCCTAGACCAGTGCTTTCCCTTGCCACAGCTGCCATGAAACCCCGGGAACCTTTGACTTCCTGGAGCCAGAATCTGATGTTCCCTTCTGTGAGTAAAAGGACCACTTGCCTCTGTGTTAACACACCTCCTATTTTGCATTCTAGAGATTTTAACCTCACAGTTCTTTTGGTAAATTCCTGGATTTATCCAAAATAGCACACCGGGTGTTTTGAGAACTGGGAACTCTAGCTGTAGCTTGTCCTGTGAGGTTGGCATGATGCTCCTGAGAGCCAATATCAGTTGTCTCTCTTAATCATTCATCTCTTGGGGCCGCTCCTCCTTTTCATGTTGTAAAAGCTCTCCTACATGTGGTATTTGCAGTATCATGCGCCTAGAATCGCATCAGTCCTTATCTGGTGTCAGTCTGGTACTGCCCTCTTGAGAGCTGAACCCAATCTCTGTATGAAGTTGGTGAACAGTCTTCTCCAGGGCCTTGAATTACCTCAGTGAATGAGGCCGTTGTTTTGCACAGCCTCCTAAACAGATCCCTGCACTCTTAATACTGCAACATAGCATTATTCAGTGACTTCATCATCAGAACAAATGAGGGACCACCTGGGAATGAGAAATACAACTGTGATTATTTGAATTCAGAGTGAACTTTTCTGAGAAACAACCAGCTGTAAAGTATAGAGCAAAATTGATCTGATTTTCAGGCATAAAAACCCTGTGCTTTGCATGTTCAGGGTCATGTCCTGTCTTTGGGGGTGCGACCCTATCTCAACAGCAATAAATCCTTTTGCTATTGCATCGAGTTGTGGTCTGTGAGTGTTCCTCAGAAGGGCACAATCCCGAGCTCCTGAGAAGTGAGACTCCAGGTCTTACATTTTGGTGCATTGCCCGGGAAGCAGCATGCCCTTCCTTATCCCTCAACAGACTGGGCTCAGAGGTCAAGTTTGGAACAGGTTAGTCTGATTTCTGGTATACCACTGTTTCTCTTTATGCACCTATCTGGACCTTTTTAGTCATCTCCTCAGTCACTGCAATAGACAGACTTGTCAGAATATCAGTTGACTGGGAACTGGAGGATGCTTCAGATTCCATTTGGGGAGGCTAGGTCCGGGATGGTCCTCCTCCCATCTGTTTCTCTTCAGAGACAGCTGCTGTGAGACAGCCTCTCAATCAGAATTCTGTGGTACCACCCGTAAGGATGTCCATGTATAATTGCCTCTCTTGTTCTCTTTGTCTCTATCATTGCTGCTTATTTGACTTTCATGATGGAGGAATTTATTATGGGACAGGCTGAGACTATCATTTCTTGGAGGTGAGATAAAAGGCACATAATTGTTTGAATCTGTCCTATTCACCAGCCCACTTGGGATGATTGCCAGAAACTCTTGCAGGCCCTCTTAACTACTGAGGAACGAGACGGATCCTCCTTAGGATGAGATAGACTGTGCCTGGAATGGGAAGGAGGCCTTTCATCTTCCCTAATGAGATTGATGATGGCTTTCCCCTCACCCACCCCAACTGGGATTACAACGTATCCAGAGGTAGGGAATGCCTGCAGGTCTACCACCAGACTCTAATATCATGTGTCCATGGGGCTGCTCAAAAGCCCACCAATTTGATGAAGGTAAGAGAGATGGTTCAGGAGCCAGATGAATCTCCCACAGCCTTTCTTCAATGGCTGATGGAGGCATATAGCTGGTTTACACCTTATGACCCTAACTCAGATGAGCATAAGGCAATGGTGACTATAATCTTTATAGACCAGTCAGCCACAGATATTTGTAGAAAACTCCAGAAAATAGAGGGTTTACAGGAAAAGTCGTTAAAGGATTTAGTGCAGGTAGCAGAAAAGTTTTTTTACAGCCGGGCGATGAAAGAAGAGAAAGAGGAAAGAAAGCAAAAAGAGCAGGAAGTGAGAGAAAGAGAAAGGATAAGAGGCAAGACAGAAAGTTGACTCAGATCCTGGCCACCAAAGTGCAGTCATAATGATAGGGAGAGAGTTCCTGGAAATCAGATGGGCCCTCTGGCTAAGGATCAGTGTGCCTATTGCAAGGAGACACTGGATCCAGGATTGTCCCAAAAGGAAGATGAAGCCCTACACCTAGATCTGGCGCACCTCCAGGCCACCAATCCCCAGGTAACTCATCTCCAATATGTGGATGATATACTATTAGCAGCAGATTGTAAGGAAAGTTGTTTTGACGCCACCGACCAGCTGTTGCAAGAGATGGGTGAGCTCAGCTACAGCAAAAAACTCCCATCCTGCAGGTCATTTATCTGGGATATATATTAAAAGAGGGGAAGAGATGGCCTTCGGAGGCTAGAAAAGAGACTGTATTTCATATTCCCTCTCCAGGGACTACTGAACAACTGAGGGAAATTTTCGGTACAGCAGGGTTTTGCTGGCTGTGGATTCTGGGATTTGCCAAGATGGCAGCCCTTCTGCATGCCCTTACAATGGGCAATGACTCTTTCATCTGGGGAAAGGATGAACAAGCTGCATTTGATAATATCAAACAAGCCTTAATATTGGCTCCAGCATTGGGACTCCCTGATGTAACCAAACCCTTCCATCTCTATGTGGCTGAGAATCAGGGAATGGTCAATGGGGTGCTAACACAGAAAATTGGACCCTGGAAGAGACCGGTAGCCTATCTATCCAAAACACTTGATTCAATAGTGGCAAGATGGCCAACCTGCCTGGCAATAATAGCAGCAGTGGCGGCACTAGTATAACATGCAGACAAACTGACTCTGGGACAGGACCTCACCCTCTGTGCTCCTCATGCCCTTGAGAGTGTCATAAGGCAGCCACCTGATTGATGGCTCATGAATGCCCACATGACACAATGCCAGGCCTTGCTCGTGAATAATGATAGAGTCATCTTTACTCTGGCTACAAGGCTAAACCCTGCCACCTTATTGCCGGATCCAGAAATCCAGCCCCTGGCGCATGATTGTTTGCAGGTTCTAGCAGAAGAACAGGGATAGCAAAAGGAATTGAAAGATCAGCCTCTGCCCAATGCCAAGGTAACATACTATATGGATTGGAGCAGTCTTTTGAGAACAGGAAGAGAAAGGCAGGGGCAGCAGTAGTAGATGTTCATAAGGTAATATGGGCCCAGGCGTTGCCGGAGGGCACTTCTACTCAGAGAGCTGAATTGATTGCTTTAACCCAGGCATTAGCTCTGGAAAAGGGCAAAAAGATAAACATCTACACTGATAGTTGGTTTGCCTTACCAACAGTCCATGAGCACGGGGCCATCTATCAGCAGAGAGGCCTGCTAACATGAGCCAGTAAAGAGATAAAAAATAATAACAAGATTTTGGCTTTGCTCAATGCCTAGTTGCTGCTGGACAAGGTAAGCATTATTCATTGCCCAGGACATCAGAAGGGGAATTCCAGGGCAGCAAAGGGGAATAATGTGGCTGATCAGGAGGCTAAAGCAGCTGCTAGAGGAAACTCTGTCCCAGTGGTACTAACTGCTGAACTGCCCAGAGAAGAATGACTAAACTACTCAGAACGTGACTTAAAGTTAATATAGCAAAAACAGGGGATATCTGACACGGATGTGGGGGCATGGATTGACTCTAAAGGTAAGATCATTCTGCTACAGGAAGACGCTGAGAGATTAATTACTCAGATGCATTAGTGGACTCACTTGTGGGCAAAGAAATTGGCTGAAGTTGCCGGCCAATCCCAGTACTGAACACTAAACCTCACCACCCTGACTGAGAGAGTGACTAGTGCATGTGAACCTTGCCAGAGGGTAAACATAGGTAAGAGTTCCAGAGCACAGGGAAGTGGCTGAGAGAAACGTGGCAGCCTTTTTGGAGTTAATGGCAAATTTTTGAGTTAATGGAGCAGTGGAATCCGGCCTATTGGCTTTGGCTATTTTCCAAAGTCCAGTTTCTTATAATCTGACCTTAGTGGTCCTACAGCAGACTGCTCTGACCCTTAGAAAGTGTGTGCAATCATAGTAACCAGACAGCAGGCTCTGTGTAACCTTGAGTGAGTTCTCCTATGTTCTGACCAAGTAAAGCTCCTACATGAGAAACTTCTTGTACTTTTCTCCCTACTTAAGTGTTAACCTGACGTCCATTAAATCAACACCTGGATCAAAATGTAGACTCAGTGTCCTTTTCTGTGTCACCCTGTCTCTATCTCTCTCTCTCAGCCCTCTCTCAGGTGGTATTCATGTGTTACTGCTGGCCAGTGACAAGGAACTAGACCTGGAATGCATTGGGAAGTGGATTTCACTGAAAGTAAACCATCCAGGTACGGCAATAAATATCTCCTGGTTTTTGTGGACACTTTCTCAGGATGGGTAGAAGCTTTTCCCACAAAGAAAGAAACCTCCTTGGTCATGGCCAAAAAGATTCTGGAAGACATTTTTCCTCGGTTTGGTATTCCAAAGGTAATTGGGTCAGACAATGGGTCAACCTTCATTGCTCAGGTAAGCCAGGAGGTGGCCAGGTTTCTGGGGCTTGACTGTAAGTTACATTGTGCTTATAGACCCCAAAGTTCAGGATATTTAGAGAGAATGAATAGAACTCTCAAAGAGATTCTCACCAAATTGAACATGGAGACTGGCGGTGACAAGGCGGTGCTCCTTCCCTTGGCCCTCTTTAGGGTCAGAAATTCTCTCTCCATACTAGGCTTAACTCCCTTTGAACTACTATATAGGTTCCTGTTCCCGGACTCTTCTTGGGGACCCCCTTGACATAACTAGTGGTAACTCTGACTTGTACAGGATGAAAGAATTGCAGCTTATTCAGAAATAAATTTGGAGCAAGGTTGGCAGTGCATATGTGCCTGGGTCCTTGGATGTGCCCCATCAGTTCCATGTTGAAGATCTGGTATATGTGCAGTGACATGGCAATCAGAATCTGGAACCTCGGTGGAAGGGTCCTTATTACATCCTCCTCACCACGCCAACTGCCGTCAAAATAGAGGGCATCATAGCTTGAATCCACGTGTCACAGGTTAAGCCGGCTTTTCATCAACCTGAAACACCTGGAATGTCCAAGCCTACAGCTATCGGCTGAAACTGAAACTCATCAGGGACAATAAACTCTCAGAGCAGAACTCCCCTTTGTCTGGGAAAGTATAAGTGCAGTTTAGGTCCTGAAGCTCCAGAAAGAGTATCAACCTCTCCATGAGGTTGATCCACAATTTTAGGGTTAAAATTGAGGCAAAAAAGGGGGGTATGAGAGACCACCTGGGAATGAGAAAAACAACAGTGATTATTTGAATTGAAGTCAGGTGTAGATAACTCTTGAAGGAAAGGGTCAACTGTTCTGAGAACAACTATCTACAACCACCTGTAAGCTATCTACAACCAGCTGTATACTACCTAAAACCAGGTGTAAACTATCTTCATGCTATTCTTGCTGAACAATCAATGTATAGAGCAAAAGTGGTTTGAATTTCAGGCATAAAACCCTGTACTTTGCATATTAAGGGCTGTCTCCTGTCTTTGGAGGGGGAACCTTATAGAAATTGGAATAAAACTCTTGCTTTTGTCTCAAATTGTGGTCTATGAGTGTTCCTGGGAAGGGCACAATCCTGAGCTCCTGAGCAGTGAGACTCCAGGTCTTACAACGTGAAACTAAAAAGCTTTTGCAGTCCATTCCTTAATGATGAAGCAGCTTATAAAATGGGAAACATCTTTACCAGCTATGCAACAGACAGGTTTATATGTAGACCATTCAAAGAAGTCATGAAATGTAAACATGAAGAAACAAACAAACAATCTAGAAAAGATCATCCAGAGTGAGGTATCCCGGAATCAGAAAGACATACATGGTATACACTCACTTTTAAGAGGATGCTAGACCTATAAGATAGGATAAACATACTAAAATCTGTACACCTAAGGAAGATAAATGAGAAAGAGGACATGGATTAAGATGATCAATCCTCACTTAGAAAGACAAATGGGATGGACATAGGAGAAAACAACAGGACAGAAGCTTATCACAGAGGACCTGTGAAGGATTCTACCTAGCAGTGTATCAAAGTAGATGCTGAGACTCATAAGCAAACCTTGGGCAGAGCACAGGGAATCATATAAAAGGGGGAGTTAGTGTGACCTGGAGAGGGCAGGAACTCCACAAGGACCAAATATATCAGGGCACAGGGGTCTTTTAAGAGACTGTATCTCCAACCAAGGACAATTTTTCGCATAGAACCTAGCACCCCTGCTCAAATATAGTCCATGTTAGCTCTGTATCCAAGTGGGTACCATACTAAGTGGAACAGGGACTATTACAGACATGAACTCAATGGCTGGCTCTTTGACCTCCCCCTCACAAGGCAGGATCAGACTTGCTAGGCCACAGAGGAGGACATTGCAGCAAACCTGATGATGCCTGATAATCTAGGGTCAGTTGGAACAGGCGGAGGCCTCCCTATCAGCAGACTTGGAGAGGGGTAGGTAGTAGATGAGGGAAGGAGGGTAGGAAAGGGAGGTGATGAGGGGACTGGTCTACAGCTTGGATACAAAGTTAATAAACTGTATCTAATATTAAAAATAAAAAAAGTAAAAAGTGGAACATAAAACAAAGTTCTTAAAGATGAAACACAAAATGCTGACAGTTTTTTGTTTGTTTGAAGACAGGGTTTTTCTGAATAATTTTGGCTGTCCCGGACTCTCTTTATAGAACAGCCTGTGCTTGAACTCACAGAGATCCACCTGAGTGCCAGGAATGCAGGTGATCACCAACAGCCTGAGCTGCTGACAGTTTATTTTGTTTTAGCATTTTATTTTTGTTGTTGTTTCATGCACTACATCCCAAATGCAGTTTCCTGTTCTTCCACTCCTCCCAGCCACAATCTATCCACCTCTACTCTGTCCAACTCACATCTCCTTCATCCACTGCTTCTTTATTTTCAATGAAAAAAATGTGATGGCATAGCAAGTTATGATAAGACTAAGAAAAATCCCTCATATCAGAGTTGGGCAAAGCAATACATGAGGAGAGAAAGTGTAGATAAAGCAGGAAAAAGAGTGAGAGACACCCCCATTCTCACTGTTGGAAGTCCCTCAGCAACATCAGGATAATAATCATAAGGTATATGCCAACAACCTAGCTCACAAGACTCATAGAATGTTTATGTTTTTGTCCTTCAGTCTCTGTGATCGCTTATGAGCCCAATTGACTCAGTGGGCCATGCTCTTGTTGTGTCCTTGATATCTCTGGTTCCTACAATACGTATTCCCTCATTTCTGGGGTTCCCCTGGATACATCACTGTGTTTGGCTATGGGTCTCTGCATCTGTTCCCATCAGACGCTGGGTGATGTCTCTCTGATGACAACTGGGCTAGGCACTCATCTATGATTATAGCAGAGTATCTTTCATTGACATATGTTGCCTGTCATGTTTACAGATATCGTGTGTCTGTAGGCTATCTTGACTCTGGTTCATGGTCATCCAGGCAGTGTCAGGCATGGACTTCCCCTCATGGTGTGGGCCTCAATGTGTTTTCAGGAGTGTATTTCATATTATTAGGTTGGGGATCTCCTTCTAGTATCTTCTGTAGGCTGGATGGCTGCATATATACTGGGTAGAGTAGTCTGGGTTGGCATCGGTGGTCTCTTAGTGTCTGCATGATATCCATCCAAGCCCTTCTGGCTTTCATAAACTCTGCTGAGAATTCTAGTGTGATTCTGATAGGTCTACTTATTATGTGAATGCTGTTTTGGTATTAGCAGTGTCATGCATAGAACAGTTAATTTTCATGATATCTATCCCCATATGAAATGAAATCTCTGTAACCTAAGAAAATGAAAAACGAACACACTTTAATGTGTGTTGAGGGAATTAAGACAAAAAAGGGACTAATTTGAGGTAAAAATAAACTATATATAAATGCTGCAAAAATTAAAATACTTGTAATTCAATTATGATATTTTAGAATATAACTGCATCAAAAAATTAATTCTAGTCCATCAATATACCCAAAAATTTATGTAGCATTTTGACTTTGCATGGTGATGAATATTTTTTTTATAACTCCTCAAATGTCAATTACTGTTGTTTAAGTGATTTCTGAATGAATTACATAACATTATTAAAAGCAGAAACTTTGGTAGTTCTATAATTATATGCATAGTTTAAAAGATGATTATATGATTTACAATCTGGTTATTTTCCCTCTAACTCTCTAATAGGAAAGGATTTATGAGAATGATTTACAATCTGTCCTCAAGAGTCAATTAATTCAACAGTGGAAAAGCTAAAATGGAAAATCAAGTAGAATCTATCAGTGGCTTTGGTCCATATGAAGATATGGATTAAAGGTGTGTTGGATCCAGAAGAGAAGTAGAAGACTCACCTTCAAATACACTGGGTGCTCCCATATGCAGTCAAGAAAACCAAGAAGGTTCATATCTATCTTTTCTTTACATTAATTTCCAAATGAAAAGAATAACCAGGTCATAGCAATGCCTAAAAATAATTTAATGACACAGAGTACAATAGCAGACAAATTACATATTTATCCTGATCATAATTGAAGCTAACATGATATAACTGTCCTTCAAAAAATCCGTCCAGGATAGAAACAACAAAGTTCAGCTTAAAAACAACTCTCCACCGCTGTATCACTCCACAACACCTCCCTTGTAGGGCAACCCACATTAAGCACAAGGATTCACCTCCCACCTGCTATGTGTGTGCAGGGTCCCTAAGTCCAGACCAAGCATGCTCCTTATTTGATGGCTCAGTCTCTGCAAGACCCCTGGGGGGCTGGGTCAGCTGTTTCTGTTGGTCTTCTTGTGAGGTTCCTCACACCTCAAGGGCATTCATCATTTCCCAACACTTACTCAGGATCCCTAGAGCTCTGCCCCTTTCTTAGGTGCAAGTCTGAGCATCTGTCCAAGATCATTTCTGGCTGGAGTCTCTGAGACAATGGTCAGGTTAGGGTTCAGGCAACGGGTTTTTACAGTCCCAATTCTGGGCATTCCCAATTGGGTCAAATATCATCCAACAGAGCCTGATAATCTTCTTCTGTGAGAGGAGCCTCGAGTGTTTGTTCGATCTGCTCCCATGGTACATCTGGGTCCAGAGCGGCTGGTCCCTGTTCCTCTTCCACTGTTCTCACCTGTTGCTCCAGGAAGAGCTGGACAGGGCAGGAGTCGCTGGATTCTGGGTAGGCCTCTGTGAAGAAGGTGAGCTCGGGTCTTGACATCAAGGCTTCTGCACACTGGCCTCCTGCAGAACCCAATGTCAACAAGCTGTCCCAGGAAGCCTCTCCTCAATGCACCACGATGCTCCAGGAGCCCTTTCTGGGCCAGGAGAGGCAGGCAGGTCCTCACCTTTAGCTGTGCTGCCTCCAGCGTGGCCTTTCTGCCTGGCCTTTCTGTTCTGGAACCATATGTGGACGGTGTCCTCAGGCAAACCTGTGCTCAGTGCCAGTTGCACCCTCGTGGCATAGTCTGGAGATGGAGAGATCTCAAAAGCTTGCACTAGCATGCTGATCTGTGCTGGACTAAGCCGCGTTCGAGGCCTTCTCCGTTCTGAGGGCAGGCCTCTTGCTTGTTGTACCCTGGCGACAAGCTTTTCAGGAGACTGTTGGGAGGCTTCATTGCTGGAGACTGTGGTGGTCTGCTTTGAGGTCTTCCTCGACATGCCAGTTCTACTTCTGCGGTTTTGAATCCACACGCGGATGGAGGACTCTGGAACTCCGAATACCCTGGCCAGTTCCTGCCTGGTCCTGAAGCACGGGTAAGGTGTCTTGGCGAAAACTGAGAGCAAGACCTCCTTCTGCTTGGCCTGCCAAACAGTCTTTTGGCCTTGGGATGTCTTTGTCTTACTGCAGCCACCCACATCTGCCTGATCTTCCATCCTGCCGAGGACACTTTGACAGGAGTTCTTCCTCTCCAGTGTGTACTCACAACAACACCCAGGAAAGTGCAGACTATGGCAAATGTGTAAAGGGGTCCGCTGCTCACCCTTAAATACCGACCTGAGGCCCCACCCACTCCCTCGAGGCCTCCAATTACAGGCCAAACCGTGGGCACGCTCTTCTGCTTCCAAACTGTGAAACCCTTCCTTCCTCCTGCAATTTTCCCATACCCCACCCTAAAGCAGCCTTTCCAGAAACAGTTGACCTTGCGTTCTACCCAAATTCCACTGCTTAGCTCACAGATGCACCTGTGTTGGAACACAAGGAGTTTGAGGGAGAGTCTAAGGCATGGCTTCTGCTGATCAGGCCAGGAGAAGAGGCATAAGCCATGAGCAGTCTTTGCCTACATTAACAAGGTCATTCATTCAGCTCTGGCTGATGCTCAAGGAGGAATGTGGCTAGAACAGATCTTGCACTCTCGTGTGCCGTCTGCCTTTAAGTTCCTTTGAGCTCCAGTCTCCCGGTGTATGATTTCAACAATCTAAATATGGTTAGGACCCTGCAAGTCTAAGCATTTGGGCAGAGAGGAGACTTATCCTGCAGAAAGACTCCTGGAATTATTTCTGAATTTCTCCTTCAGGGGCAGACTACAGAAGGTGTCAAGTTCCCTCTTGGTTCCTCTGGTTCCACCTATTTAATCCAGCATACACTTTGTCCTACTGGAGAAATTTTACAGATTCCTAGAAACTGGATGAACCCTCAGAAGCACACAGTGTGGATCCCAAGACTTTTGGGAGAGGATACTGAAGCCATTTCCTGCATTTCAAGGAACAACATTTGTTGCTGCCATTAATTTGGATCTCTGATCATTAGGCAGTGTTTTCCAGAACACACAATTTCTGGTACTGCCAAATGTGCCTGTCATTCTTCAGGGTGTGGCTTTGCCCTAGATGGAGGAGAACAGTAACAGCTGAGCAGTTCTACCCCTGCCTTATTTTTGCATCTCATGTTTTACATGTGCCATAATTTTAACTTTTTCCTTGCAGTCCCCATCGACAGTACCTGGGTGTACAATAGATACTGTAGATGTTATTCTGCTTCTTCCAGAGATCCGCTTTACCATCCCTGAATACACAGGTCCATAAACATCTGTATTTCCTTTGTGACATAGAAGCCTTGTGGATAGGGTTAGAGGTTTATCTGCAGCCAGATGCAAAGCTGTGCTGCTGCATGCAGTGGTGTGTATCAAGTCTAAAATCCTCAGTTGAGGTTTTCCTACCTGTCTAGTACCTCATGGCTGCCTGATGGGAGACAGCTCATATTGGTGCATGAGGGGTGTAAGCCTGACAGGCCCCTCTGTTTGTTTCCTGATGGCAAGAGTTTAGCCTGTATGTCCCACTTGGGCAGTGATCCCTAGTCCAGTTCTTTGCCTTGCCACAGCTGCCATGAATCCCCGGGAACCTTTGCATTCCCTTGGAGCCAGAATCTGCTTGTTCCCTTCTGTGAGTAAAGGGACCACTTGCCTCTGTGTTAACACACCTCCTATTTTGGGTTCTATAGATTTTAACCTCACAGTTTTTTTGGTAAATGCCCGGATTCACCCAAAATAGCACACCGGGTGTTTTGAGAACTGGGAACTCTAGCTGTAGTTTGTCCTGTGAGGTCGGCATGATGCTCCTGAGAGCCAATAGCAGTTGTCTCTCTTAATCATTCATCTCTTGGGGCCGCTCCTCTTTTTCATGCTCTAAATGCTCTCCTACATGTGTTATTTGCAGTATCATGTGCCAATAATTGCATCAGTGCTTATCTGGTGTCAGTCTGGTACTGCCCTCTTTAGAGCTGAACCCAATCTCTGTATGAAGTTGGTGAACAGTCTTCTCCAGGGCCTTGAATTACCTTACTGAATGAGGCGGTTGTTTTGCACAGGCTCCTAAACAGATCCCTGCACCCTTAACACTGCAACATGACATTATTCAGTGACTTCATCATCAGAACAAATGAGGACCACCTGGGAATGAGAAAAACAACTGTGATTATTTGAATTGAAGCCAGGTGCTGATAGCTCTTGAAGGGCAGGGTGAACTGTTCTGAGAAACAACCAGCTGTAAGTATAGAGCAAAAAGTGATATGATTTTCAGGCATAAAACCCCTGTGTTTTGCATGTTCAGGGTCATGTCCTGTCTTTGGAGGTGCGACCTATCTCGACAGCAATAAAACCTTTGCTATTGCATTGAGTTGTGGTCTGTGAGTGTTCCTGTGAAGGGCGCAATCCTGAGCTCCTGAGCAGTGAGACTCCAGGTCTTACATTTTGGTGCGTTGCCGGAAAACAGCGTGCCCTTCCTTAACCCTCAACAGACTGGGCTCAGAGGTCGATCTCTGAACAGGTTATTCTGATTTCTGGTATACCACTGTTTCTCTTTAGTCACCTATCTGGACCTTTTTGGTCATCTGCTCAGTCACTGCGATAGACATATTTGTCAGAATATCGATTGACTGGGAACTGGAGGACATTCCGGATTCCATTTGGGGAGGCTAAGTCCTGCATGGTCTTCCTCCCATCTGTTTCTCTTCAGAGACAGCTGCCATGAGGCAGCCTCTCAATCAGAATTCTGTGGTACCACCCATAACGGTGTCCTTGTCAAATTGCCTGTCTTGTTCTTTTTGTCTCTATCATTGTTGCTTCTTCGACTTTCTTGATGGAAGACTTTATTTTAGGACAGGCTGTGACTATCATGTCTTGGAGGTGAGATACAAGGCACATATTTCTTTGAACATGTGCTATTCTCACACCAGCCCACTTGGGATGATTGCCAGCAACTCTTGCAGGCCCTTTTGACTAGTGAGGAATGAGACGGGTCCTCCTTTAGGCAAGAAAGACTGTGCCAGGAATGGACAGGAGGCCTTCCATCCTCCCTAATGAGATTGATGATGGCTTTCCCCTCACCCACCCCAACTGGGATTACAACGTATCCGGAGGTAGGCAATGCCTGCAGGTCTACCGCCAGACTCTAATATCATGTGTCCATGGGGCCGCTCAAAAGCCCACCAATTTGATGAAGGTAAGAGAGATGGTTCAGGAGCCAGATGATTCTCCCACAGCCTTTCTTCAACGGCTGATGGAGGCATATAGCTGGTTTACACCTTATGACCCTACCTCAGATGAGCATAAGGCAATGGTGACTATAATCTTTATAGACCAGTCAGCCACAGATATTTGTAGAAAACTCCAGAAAATAGAGGGTTTACAGGAAAAGTCGTTAAAGGTTTTAGTGCAGGTAGCAGAAAAGTTTTTTTACAGCCAGGAGATGAAAGAAGAGAAAGAGGAAAGAAAGCAAAAAGAGCAGGAAGTGAGAAAGAGAAAGGATAAGAGGCAAGACAGAAAGTTGACTAAGATCCTGGCCACCACAGTGCAGTCATAATGATAGGGAGTGAGTTCCTGGAAATCAGAGGGGCCCTCTGTCTAAGGATCAGTGTGCCTATTGCAAGGAGAAAGGACACTGGATCCAGGATTGTCCCAAGAGGAAGATGAAGCCCTACACCTAGACCTGGCGCACCTCCAGGCCACCAATCCCCAGGTAACTCATCTCCAATATGTGGATGATATACTATTAGCAGCAGATTGTAAAGAAAGTTGTTTTGATGCCACCCGACCAGCTGTTGCAAGAGATGGGTGAGCTCAGCTACAGCAAAAAACTCCCATCCTGCAGGAAACAGGTCAGTTATCTGGGATATATATTAAAAGAGGGAAAGAGATGGCCTTCTGAGGCTAGAAAAGAGACTGTATTTCATATTCCCCCTCCAGGGACTACTGAACAACTGAGGGAAATTTTAGGTACATCTGGGTTTTGCTGGCTGTGGATTCCGGGATTTGCCAAGATGGCAGCCCTTCTGCATGCCCTTACAAAGGGCAATGACTCTTTCATCTGGGGAAAGGATGAACAAGCCACATTTGATAATATCAAACAAGCCTTAATATTGGCCCCAGCATTGGGACTCCCTGACGTAACCAAACCCTTCCATCTTTATGTGGCTGAGAATCAGGGAATGGCCAATGGGGTGCTAACACAGAAAATTGGATCCTGGAAGAGACCGGTAGCCTATCTATCCAAAACACTCAATTCAGTAGTGGCAAGATGGCCAACCTGCTGCGAATAATAGTAGCAGTGGTGGCACTAGTAAAACGTGCAGACAAACTGACTCTGGGACAGGACCTCACCATCTGTGCTCCTCATGCCCTTGAGAGTGTCATAAGGCAGCCACCTGATTGCTGGATCATGAAAGTCCGCATGACACATTGCCAGGCTTGTTCTTCAATAATGATATAGTCACCTTTGCTCTGGCTACAAGGCTAAACCCTGCCACCTTATTGCAGGATCCAGAAATCCAGCCCCTGGAGCATGATTGTTTGCAGCTTCTAGCAGAGGAACAGAGATTGTAAAAGGAATTGAAAGATCAGCCCAATGCCAAGGTAACATACTCTATGGATGGGAGCAGTTTTTTGTGAACAGGAAGAGAAAGGCAAGGGTATCAGTGGTAGATGGACATAAGGTAATATGGGCCAAATGTTGCCAGACGGCACTTCTGCTCAAAGAGCTGAATTGATTGCTTAAACCCAGGCATTAACTCTGGGAAAGGGTAAAAAGAAACATCTACTCTGATAGTCAGTACACCTTAAAAACAGCCCATGTGCAAGGGACCATCTATCATCAGACAGGCCTGCTGACATCAGCCGGTAAAGAGATAAAAATTAAACGAGATTCTGGCTTTGCTCAATGCCCTGTTGCTGCCCAACAAGGTAAGCATTATACATTTCCTGGGACAGCAGAAGGGGACTTCAGGGCACCAAAGGGAATAACATGGACGATCAGGAGGCTAAAGTATCTGCTAGAGGAAACTCTGTCTCAGTGGTATTAACAACTGAACTGCCCAGAGAAGAACGAGTAAACTACTCAGAAAATGACTTAAAGTTAATATTGCAAAAATGGGATATTTAACACCAATGTGGGGGCATGGATTGACTCCAAAGGTAAGATCATTCTACCCCAGGTAGATGCTGAGAGATTGATAACTCAGATGCATAAGTGGACTTACTTGGGGGCAAAAGAAATTGGCTAAAGTTGCCCTCAATCCCAGTACCAAATACTAAACCTCACCATCCTGACTGAGAGAGTGACTAGGGCATGTGAACCTTGCCAGAGAGTAAACATAGGTAAGAATTTCCAGAGCCCAGAAAAGCGGCTAAGAGAGAATTAGACCCAGAATGCATTGGGAGGTAGGTTTCACTGAAATTAAACCAGACAGGTATGACAATAAATATCTCCTGGTTTTTGTGGACACTTTTTCAGGATGGGTGGAAGCTTTTCCCACAAAGAAAGAAACCACCCTGGTCGTGACCAAAAGATTCTGGAAGACATTTTTCCTCGGCAAGGTATTCCGAAGCTAATTGGGTCAGACAATGGGCCAGCCTTCCTTGCTCAGGTAAAACAGGAGGTGGCCAGATTTCTGGGGCTTTATTGGAAGTTACATCATGCTTATAGACCCCAAAGCTCAGGACATGTAGAGAGAATGAATAGAACTCTAAAAGAGACTCTCACAAAATTGACAATGGAGACTGGGGGTGACTGGGTGGTGCTTCTTCCCTTGGCCCTCTTTAGAGTCAGAAATACTCACTCCCTACTAGGCTTAACTCCCTTTGAATTACTATATGGGGTTCCTGCTTTCCTACCTTGACTCTTCTTGGGGACCCTCTTGACATAACTAGTGGTAACTCTGACTTGTGCAAGCTAAAAGGACTGCAGCTTATGCAGAAAGAAATATGGAGCAAGGTTGGCAGTGCATATGCACCCGGTCCCTGGAGGTGCCCCATCAGTTCCAGGTGGGAGATCTGGTATATGTGCAGTGACATGGCAGCCAGAATCTGGAACCTCAGTTGAAGGGTCCTTATTACATCCTGCTCACCACCCCAACTGCCGTCAAAGTAGAGGCATCACAGCTTGGATCCATGTGTCACACGTTAAGCCTGCTCTTCATCAACCGGCAACACCTGGAAAGTCCAAGCCTACAGCAACCTGCTGAAATTGAAACTCATCATGGACAATAAACTCTCCGACCAGAACTCCCCTTTGTCAGAGAAAGTATATAAGTGCAGTTCAGGTCCTGATGCTCGAGAAAGAGTATCAACCTCTCCATGAGGTTGATCCACAATTTTAGGGTTAAAATCGAGGCAAAAAAGGGGGTGTGTGAGAGACCACCTGGGAATGAGAAAAACAACAGTGATTATTTGAATTGAAGTCAGGTGTAGATAACTCTTGAAGGAAAGGGTCAACTGTTCTGAGAACAACTATCTACAACCACCTGTAAATTATCTACAACCAGCTGTATACTACCTAAAACCAGGTATAAACTATCTTCATGCTATTCTTGCTGAACAATCAATGTATAGAGCAAAAGTGGTTTGAATTTCAGGTGTAAAACCCTGTGCTTTGCATATTCAGGGTCATCTTCTGTCTTTGGAGGGGGGACCCTATCACAATTGGAATAAAACTCTTGTTTTGCATCGAGTTGTGGTCTATGAGTGTTCCTGGGAAGGGCACAATCCCAAGCTCTTGAGCAGTGAGACTCCAGGTCTTACAACATGAAACTAAAATGCTTTTGCAATCCATTCTTTAGGTGGTGAAACAGATTATAAAATGGGAAACCTCTTTACCAGCTATACAACAGACAGGTTTAATTCTAGACCATTCAAAGAAGTCATAAAATGTAAACATGAACAAATAAACAATCCAGAAAAGATAATCCTCAGTGAGGTGTCCCAGAAGCAGAAAGACATACACGGTATACACTCATTTTTAAGTGGATGCTAAACCTATAGGATAGGATAAACATACTAAAATCTGTACACCTAAAGAAGATAAATGAGAAAGAGGACCTGGGTTAAGATGATCAATCCTCACTTAGAAAGACCAATGGGATGGATATAGGCAAAAACAAGAAACAGGACAGTAGCCTACCCCAGAGGACCTGTGAAAGACTCTCCCTAGCAGTATATCAAAGCAGATGCTGAGACTCATAACCAAACCTTGGGCAGAGCACAGGGAATCATATGACAGAAGGGGGAGTTAGTGTAACCTGGAGAGGACAGGAACTCTACAAGGACCAAATACATCAGAGCACAGGGGTCTTTTATAAGACTGTTTCTCCATCTAAGGACCATGTATGCCTATAGCCTAGCACCCTTGCTAAACCCTGACACCTTATTGTTAGGTTCAGAAATCCAGCCCCTGGAGCATGATTGTTTGCAGGTTCTAGCAGAGGAACAGGGATGGCTAAAGGACATGAAAGATCAGCCTCTGCCCTACTGTGTGATGACATACTATATGGATGGGAGCAGTTTTGAGAGAACGGGAAGAGAAAGGCAATGGCAGCAGTAGTAGATGGACATAAGGTAATATGAGTCCAGGCATTGCTGGAGGCACTTCTGCTCAGCGAGCTGAAATGATTGCTTTACCCAGCCATTAACTCTGGGAAAGGGTAAAAGAAACATCTACTCTGATAGTCAGTACACCTTCGCAACAGCCCATGTGCAAGAGACCATCTATCTTCAGAGAGGCCTGCTAACATCAGCCAGTAATGAGATAAAAAATAAAAATGAGATAATGACTTTGCTCAATGCCTTGTTGCTGCCCAACAAGGTAAGCATTATTCATTGCCAGGGACAGCAGAGGGGACTTCTGAGGCAACAAAGGGGAATAACATGGCTGATCAGGAGGCTAAAGTAGCTGCTAGAGGATACTCAGTCCCAGTGGTCCTAACTGCTGAACTTTCCAGAGAAGAATGACTAAACTACTCAGAAAGTGACTTAAAGTTAATACGGCAAAAAAGGGGATATTTGACACCGACTTGGGGGCATGGATTGACTCTAAAGGTAAGATCATTCTACCACAGGAAGATGCCAATAGATTAATAACCCAAATGTATAATTGGACTCACTTGAGGGCAAAGAAATTGGCTGAAGTTGCCGGCCAATCCCAGTACTGAACACTAAACCTCACCACCTTGACTGAGTGAGTAACTAGGGCGTGTGAACCTCGCCAGTGTGTAAACATAGGTGAGAGTTTCCAGAGACCAGGGAAGCCGCTGAGAGGAACTGTGGCAGCCTTTTTGGAGTTAATGGCAAATTTGGTGTTAATGGCATCTGAGCAGTGTAACCCTGCCTCTTAACTTTGGCTATTTTCCAAAGTCCAGTTTCTTATAAACTGACCTTGGTGGTCCTACAGCAGACTGCTCTGACCCTGAGAAACTGTGTGCAACCATAGTAACCAGACAAAAGGCTCTGTGTAACCTTGAGTGAGCTCTCCCATGTTCTGACCAAGTAAAGCTCCTACATGAGAAACTGCTTGTACTTTTCTGCCTACTTAAGTGTTAACCTGACGTCCATTAAATCGACACCTGGATCAGCATGTAGACTTGGTGTCCTTCTCTGTGTCACCCTGTCTCTCTCTCTCTCTCTCTCTCTCTCTCTCTCTGCCCTCTCTCAGGTGGTATTCAGGTGACACTGCTGGCCTGTGACAAGGAACTAGACCTGGAATGCATTGGGAAGTGGATTTCACTGAAAGTAAACCATCCAGGTAAGGCAATAATTATCTCCTGGTTTTTGTGGACACTTTCTCAGGATGGGTGGAAGCTTTTCCCACAAAGAAATAAACCTCCCTGATTGTGGCCAAAAATTTAGTGATTCTGATTCTGGAAGACATTTTCCTTGGTTTGGTATTCCAAAGGTAATTGGGTCAGACAATGGACCAACCTTTGTTGTTCAGGTAAGCCAGGAGGTGGCCAGGTTTCTGGGGCTTGATTGGAAGTTACATTGTGCTTATAGACCTAAAAGTTCAGGACAGGTAGAAGAATGAATAGAGCTCTCAAAGAGACTCTCACCAAATTGAACATAAAGACTGGCGGTGACAGGGTGGTGCTCCTTCCCTTGGCCCTCTTTAGGGTCAGAAATACTCTCTCCATACTAGGCTTAACTCCCTTTGAACTACTATATGGGTTCCTGTTCCCTGACTCTTCTTGGGGACCCCCTTGACATAACTAGTGGTAACTCTGACTTGTACAGGCTAAAAGGACTGCAGCTTATGCAGAAAGAAATATGGAGCAAGGTTGGCAGTGCATATGCGCCCGGGTCCTTGGATGTGCCCCATCAGTTCCAGGTGGGAGATCTGGTATATGTGCAGTGACATGGCAACCAGAATCTGGAACCTCGGTGGAAGGGTCCTTATTACATCCTCCTCACCACTCCAACTGTAGTCAAAATAGAGGGCATCATAGCTTGAATCCACGTGTCACAGGTTAAGCCGGCTTTTCATCAACCCGAAACACCTGGAATGTCCAAGCCTACAGCTATCGGCTGAAACTGAAACTCATCAGGGACAATAAGCTCTCAGACCAGAACTCCCCTTTGTCTGGGAAAGTATAAGTGCAGTTCAGGTCCTGATGCTCCAGAAAGAGTATCAACCTCTCCATGAGGATGATCCACAATTTTAGGGTTAAAATTGAGGCAAAAAAGGGGGGTGTGAGAGACCACCTGGGAATGAGAAAAACAACAGTGATTATCTGAATTGAAGTCAGGTGTAGGTAACTCTTGAAGGAAAGGGTCAACTGTTCTGAGAACAACTATCTACAACCACCTGTAAACTATCTACAACCAGCTGTATACTACCTAAAACCAGGTGTAAACTATCTTCATGCTATTCTTGCTGACCAATCAATGTATAGAGCAAAAGTGGTTTGAATTTCAGGTGTAAAACCCTGTGCTTTGCATATTCAGGGTCATCTTCTGTCTTTGGAGGGGATCCTATCGCCAATATGGAATAAAACTCTTGCTTTTGCATCGAGTTGTGGTCTATGAGTGTTCCTGGGAAGGGCACAATCCCGAGCTCTTGAGCAGTGAGACTCCAGGTCTTACAACATGAAACTAAAATGCTTTTGCAATCCATTCTTTAGGTGGTGAAACAGATTATAAAATGGGGAACCTCTTTACCAGCTATACAACAGACAGGTTTAATTCTAGACCATTCAAAGAAGTCATAAAATGTAAACATGAACAAAAAACAATCCAGAAAAGATAATCCTCAGTGAGGTGCCCCAAAAGCATAAAGACAAACACGGTATACACTCACTTTTAAGTGGATGCTAGACCTATAAGATAGGATAAACATACTAAAATTTGTACACCTAAAGAAGATAAATGAGAAAGAGGACCTGTGGGTTAAGATGATCAATCCTTACTTACAAAGACCAATGGGATGGATATAGGTGAAAAACAAGAAACAGGACAGAAGCCTACCCCAGAAGACCTGTGAAAGACTCTCCCTAGCAGTATATCAAAGCAAATGCTGAGACTCATACCAAACCTTGGGCAGAGCACAGGGAATCATATGACAGAAGGGGGAGTTAGTGTGACCTGGAGGGACAGGAACTCTACAAGGACCAAATATATCAGACCACAGGGGTCTTTTATAAGACTGTTTCTCCAACCAAGGACCATGTATGCCTATAACCTAGCACCCTTGCTAAACCCTGACACCTTATTGCCAGATTCAGAAATCCAGCCCTGGAGCATGATTGTTTGCAGGTTCTAGCAGAGAGAACAGGGATGGCTAAAGGACATGAAAGATCAGCCTCTGCCCTACTGTGTGATGACATACTATATGGATGGGAGCAGTTTTTTGGAGAACGGGAAGAGAAAGGCAATGGCAGCAGTAGTAGATGGACATAAGGTAATATGGGTCCAGGCATTGCTGGAGGGCACTTCTGCTCAGCGAGCTGAAATGATTGCTTTTACCCAGGCATTAACTCTGGGAAAAGGGTAAAAGAAAACATCTACACTGATAGTCAGTACACCTTACCAACAGCCCATGTGCAGGAGACCATCTATCAGCAGAGAGGCCTGCTAACATCAGCCAGAAAAGAGATAAAAAATAAAAACAAGATTCTGACTTTGCTCAATGCCTTGTTTCTGCCCGACAAGGTAAGCATTATTCATTGCCTGGGACAGAAGATGGGGAACTTTTGAGGCAACAAAGGGAATAACATGGCCGATCAGGAAGCTAAAGTAGCTGCTAGAGGAAACTCTGTCCCAGTGGTACTAACTGCTGAACTTTCCAGAGAAGAATGACTAAACTACTCAGAAAGTGACTTAAAGTAAATATGGCAAAAAAAGGATATTTGACACCCGACGTGGGGCATGGATTGACCTAAAGGTAAGATCATTCTACCACAGGAAGATGCTGAGAGATTAATTACTCAGATGCATAAATGGACTCACTTGTTGGCAAAGAAATTGGCTGAAGTTGCCCGCCAATCCAAGTACTGAACACTAAACCTCACCGCCCTGACTGAGAGTAACTAGGGCATGTGAACCTTGCCAGAGGGTAAACATAGGTAAGAATTTCCAGAGCCCAGGGAAGTGGCTGAGAGGAACTGTGGCAGCCTTTTTGGAGTTAATGGCAAATTTTGAGTTAATGGCCTCTGAGCAGTGGAACCCTGCCTGTTGGCTTTGGCTATTTTCCAAAGTCCAGTTTCTTATAAACTGACCTTGGTGGTCCTACAGCAGACTGCTCTGACCCTTAGAAAGTGTGTGCAATCATAGTAACCAGACAGCAGGCTCTGTGTAACCTTGAGTGAGCTCTCCTATGTTTTGACCAAGTAAAGCTCCTACATGAGAAACTTCTTGTACTTTTCTGCCTACTTAAGTGTTAACCTGACGTCCATTTAATCAACACCTGGATCAGCATTTAGACTCGGTGTGCTTTTCTGGTTCACCCTGTCTCTATCTCTCTCCCAGCCCTCTCTCAGGTGGTATTCATGTGTTATTGCTGGCCAGTGACAAGGAACTAGACCTGGAATGCATTGGGAAGTGGATTTCACTGAAAGTAAACCATCCAGGTAAGGCAATAATTATCTCCTGTTTTTTGTGGACACTTTCTCAGGATGGGTGGAAGCTTTTCCCACAAAGAAATAAACCACCTGATCGTGGCCAAAAAAATTCTGGAAGACATTTTCCTTGGTTTGGTATCCCAAAGGTAATTGGGTCAGACAATGGACCAACCTTTGTTGTTCAGGTAAGCCAGGAGGTGGCCAGGTTTCTGGGGCTTGATTGGAAGTTACATTGTGCTTATAGACCTAAAAGTTCAGGACAGGTAGAGAGAATGAATAGAGCTCTCAAAGAGACTCTCACCAAATTGAACATAAAGACTGGCGGTGACAGGGTGGTGCTCCTTCCCTTGGCCCACTTTAGGGTCAGAAATACTCTCTCCATACTAGGCTTAACTCCCTTTGAACTACTATATGGGTTCCTGTTCCTGACTCTTCTTGGGGACCCCCTTGACATACCTAGTGGTAACTCTGACTTGTACAGGCTGAAAGAATTGCAGCTTATGCAGAAAGAAATTTGGAGCAAGGTTGGCAGTGCATATGTGCCTGGGTCCTTGGAGGTGCCCCATCAGTTCCACGTTGAAGATCTGGTATATGTGCAGTGACATGGCAACCAGAATCTGGAACCTTGGTGGAAGGGTCCTTATTACATCCTCCTCACCACACCAACTGCAGTCAAAGTAGAGGGCATCACAGCTTGAATCCACATGTCACATGTTAAGCATGCATTTCATCAACCTGCAACACCTGGAAAGTCCAAGCCTCCAACTACCCGCTGAAATTGAAACTCATCAGGGACAATAAACTCACTGACCAGAACTCCCCTTTGTCAGGGAAAGTATAAGTACAGTTCAAGTCCTGATATTCCAGAAAGAATATCAACCCCTCCATGAGGTTGATCCACAATTTTAGGGTTAAAATTGAGTTAAAAAAGGAGGGGGTGAGGGACCACCTGGGAATGAGAAAAACAACAGTGATTATTTGAATTGAAGTCAGGTGTAGATAACTCTTGAAGGAAAGGGTCAACTGTTCTGAGAACAACTATCTACAACCACCTGTAAACTATCTACAACCAGCTGTATACTACCTAAAACCAGGTGTAAACTATCTTCATGCTATTCTTGCTGAACAATCAATGTATAGAGCAAAAGTGGTTTGAATTTCAGGTATAAAACCCTGTCCTTTGCATATTTAGGGCTGTCTCCTGTCTTTGGAGGGGGGACGCTATAGAAATTGGAATAAAACTCTTGCTTTTGCCTCAAGTTGTGGTCTATGAGTGTTCCTGGGAAGTGCACAATCCTGAGCTCCTGAGCAGTGAGACTCCAGGTCTAACAACATGAAACTAAAACGCTTTTGCCATCCATTCTTTAGGTGGTGAAGCAGCTTATAAAATGGGAAACCACTGTTCCAGCTATGCAACAGACAGGTTTATATCTAGACCATTCACAGAAGTCATAACATGTAAACATGAAGAAACAAACAAACAAACAATCTAGAAAAGATCATCCTGAGTGAGGTATCTCAGAAGCAGAAAGACATACACGGTATATACTCGATTTTAAGTGGAGGCTAGACATATAATATAGGATAAACATACTAAAATCTATAAGAAGATAAACAAAAGATAAACAAGAAAGAGGACCTGGGTTAAGATGATCAATCCTCACGTAGAAAGACAAATGGGATGGACATAGGAGAAAACAAGAAACAGGACCTAGCCTACAGAGGACCTGGGAAAGACTCTACCTAGTAGTATATCAAAGCAGGTGCTGAGACTCATAACCAAACCTTGGGCAGAGCACAGGGAATCATATAAAAAAGGGGGGAGTTAGTGTGACCTGGAGAGGGCAGGAACTCCACAAGGACCAAATATATCAGGGCACAGGGGTCTTTTAAGAGACTGTATCTCCAACCAAGGACAATGTACGCATAGAACCTAGCACCCCTGCTCAAATATAGTCCATGTTAGCTCTGTATCCAAGTGGGTACCATACTAAGTGAAACAGGGACTATTACAGACATGAACTCAATGGCTGGCTCTTTGACTTCCCCCCTCACAAGGCAGGATCAGATTTGCTAGGCCACAGAGGAGGACATTGCAGCAAACC
Organism: Meriones psammophilus; assembly: GCA_036365155.1. Classification (NCBI taxonomy): domain Eukaryota; kingdom Metazoa; phylum Chordata; class Mammalia; order Rodentia; family Muridae; genus Meriones; species Meriones psammophilus. Next base: position 16,772 of record JAEOAE010001648.1, on the reverse strand, counting down.
TGATGATGCCTGATAATCTAGGGTCAGTTGGAATAGGCAGAGGCCCTCCCCTATCAGTAGAATTGGAAAGGGTAGGTAGTAGATGAGGGAAGGAGGGTAGGAAAGGGGAGGGAATGAGGGGACTGGTCTACAGCTTGGATACAAAGTTAATAAACTGTATCTAATATTAAAAAAAAATAAAAAGTAAAAAAGTGGAACATAAAACAAAGTTCCTAAAGATGAAACACAAAATGCTGACAGTTTTTTGTTTGAAGACAGGATTTTTCTGAATAATTTTGGCTGTCCCGGACTCTCTTTATAGAACAGCCTGTGCTTGAACTCACAGAGATCCACCTACCTTAAACTTCCTGAGTGCTAGAAATGCAGGTGATCACCAACAGCCTGAGCTGCTGACAGTTTATTTTGTTTTAGCATTTTATTTTTGTTGTTGTTTCATGCACTACATCCCAACTGCAGTTTCCTCTTCCTCCACTCCTCCCAGCCACAATCTATCCACCTCTACTCTGCCCTCCTCACATCTCCTTCAGATCCACTGCTTCTTTATTTTCAATGAAAAAATAAAAAAAAAATCTGATGGCCTAACAAGTTACAAAAAGACTAGGAATAATCCCTCACATCAGAGTTGGTCAAAGCAATACACGAGGAGAGAAAGTATAGGGAGAGCAGGAAAAAGAGTTAGAGACACCCCCGTTCTCACTGTTGGAAGTCCCTCAGCGACATGAGGATAATAATCATAAGGTATATGCCAACAACCTAGGTCACAAGACTCATAGCATGTTTATGTTTTTGTCCTTCAGACTCTGTGATCCCCTATGAGCCCAATTGACTCAGTGGGCCATGCTCTTGCTGTGTCCTTGATATCTCTGGTTCCTACAATACATATTCCCTCATTTCTGGGGTTCCCCTGGGTACATCATTGTGTTTGGCTGTGGGTCACTGCATCTACTCCCATCAGATGCCGGGTGATGTCTCTCTGATGACAACTGGGCTAGGCACTCATCTAAGATTATAGCAGAGTATCTTTTATTGACATTTTTTTGCCTGTCATGTTTACAGATATTGTGTGTCTCTAGGCTATCTTGACTCTGGTTCATGGTCATCCAGGCAGTGTCAGGCATGGACTTCCCCTCATGGTGTGGGCCTCAATGTGTTTTCTGGAGTGTATTTAATATTATTGGGTTAGGGTTTTCCTTCTAGTATGTTCTGTAGGGCTGGATGGCTGCATATATCCTGGGTATAGTAGTCTGGGTTGGCATCGGTGGTCTCTTAGTTTCTGCATGATATCCATCCAAGCCCTTCTGGATTTTATAATCTCTGCTGAGAATTCTAGTGTGATTCTGATAGGTCTACTTATTAGTTGAATGATGTTTTGGTATTAGCAGTGTCATGCATAGAACAGTTAATTTTCATGATGTCATCCCATATAAAATAGAATCTCTGTAACCTATGAAAATGAAAAATAAACACACTTTAATGTGTGTTGAGGGAATTAAGACAAAGAAGGGACTAATTTGAGGTAAAAATAAACTATATATAAATGCTGCAAAAATTAAAATACTTGTAATTCAATTATGATATTTTAGAATGCAACTGCATCAAAAAAGTTAACTCCTGGTCCATTAATATACCCAAAAATTTATGTAGCATTTTGACTTTTCATGATGATGAATATTTTTTTCTATAGCTCCTCATATGTCAGTTACTATTGTTTAAGTGATTTCTGAATAAATTACATGACATTATTAAAAGCAGAAAATTTGGTCGTTCTATGTGAAAGATGATTATATGCATAGTTTATTTTTCCTCTAACTCTCTCTTTATAGGAAGGATTTATGAGAATGTTTTACAATCTGTGAGTCAATTAATTCAACAGTGGATGGCTAAAATGGAAAATCAAGGAATCTATTAGTGGCATAGTCCATTTGGCTAGTTGGTTGCAACTCATCTTCAAATACACTGAAATCCTCAAGAAGAAGGTTCTATAGTCAATGAAGAAATAGACTTGCTACCTAAGCAAAAGTGAACAGGAAAAGAGTAAAATATTCCTTCTTCCATGTTCTTGTATAGGTTTCCAGTAGAAGATGAGGCAAAGGTGAGTGGTTGGTTTTGCAGTATGAAGATACAGATTAAAGGTGTGTTTTTCAGCCTTACAGATTCAAAAGAGAAGTAGAGAAGACTACTTCAAATAAGGAAGAGTACTTCACAATTGTGTCCTTAATTTGGGTGTTTTGCTTAATTCCATATGCAGTCAAGTTAAAAACCAAGACTCATGATCATACCTCTTTTCACCTTGAAAGATAATCATATCTCCTCTTTACATTAATTTCCAAAAGAAAAGAATAACCTGGTCATAGTAATGCCTAAAAATAATTTAATGACACAGAGTACAATAGCAGACAAATTACATATTTATACTGATCATAATTGAAGCTAACATTATATAACTGTCCTTCAAATACCGTCCAGGTTAGAAACAACAAACTCCAGGTTAGAAACAACTCTCCACCGCTGCTGGGCCACTCCACAACACCTCCCTTGTAGGGCAACCCACATTAAGCCCAAGGATTCACCTCCCACCTGCTACGTGTGTGCAGGGTCCCTAGGCCCAGACCAAGCATGCTCCTTATGTGATGGCTCAGTCTCTGCAAGCCCCCTGGGGGCTGAGTCAGCTGTTTCTGTTGGTCTTCTTGTGAGGTTCCTCGCACCTCGATGGCCTTCATCTTTTCCCCAAAACTTACTCAGGATCCCTAGAGCTCTGCACCTTTCTTAGGTGCAAGTCTGAGCATCTGTCCAAGCTCATTTCTGGCTGGAGTCTCTGAGACAATGGTCAGGTTAGGGTCCAGGCAACGGGGTTTTACAGTCCCAATTCTGGGCATTCTCAATGTGGTCAAATATCGTCCAACAGAGCCTGATATTCTTCTTCTGTGAGAGGAGCCTCAAGTGTTGGTTCAATCTGCTCCCATGGTACATCTGGGTCCAGAGCGGCTGGTCCCTGTTCCTCTTCCACTGTTCTCACCGGTTGCTCCAGGAAGAGCTGGACAGGGCAGGAGTCGCTGGATTCTGGGTAGGCCTCTGTGAAGAAGGTGAGCTCGGGATTGACATCAAGGCTTCTGCACACTGGCCTCCTACAGAACCCGGTGTCAACAAGCTGTCCCGGGAAGCCTCCTGCTCAATGCAACACAATGCTCCAGGAGCCCTTTCCGGGCCAGGAGAGGCAGGCAGGTCCTCACCTTTAGCTGTGCTCCCTCCAGCGCGGCCTTTCTGTCTGGCCTTTCTGTTCTGGAACCATAGGTGGATGGTGTCCTCAGGCAAACCTGTGCTCAGGGCCAGTTGCACCCTCGTGGCATAGTCTGGAGATGGAGAGATCTCAAAAGCTTGCACTAGCATGCTGATCTGTGCTGGACTAAGCCGCGTTCGAGGCCTTCTCCGTTCTGAGGGCAGGCCTCTTGCTTGTTGTACCCTGGGGACAAGCTTTTCAGGAGGCTGTTGGGAGGCTTCATGGCTGGAGCCTGCGGTGGTCTGCTTTGAGGTCTTCCTCCACATGCCAGTTCTAGTTCTGCGGTTTTGAAACCACACGCGGATGGAGGACTCTGGAACTCCGAATTCCCTGGCCAGTTCCTGCCTGGTCCTGAAGCTCGGGTAAGGTGTCTTGGCGAAAACTGAGAGCAAGACCTCCTTCTGCTTGGCCTGCCAAGCAGTCTTTGGACGCCGGGATGTCTTTGTCTTACTGCAGCCACCCACATCTGGCTGATCTTCCATCCTGCCGAGGACACTTTGACAGGAGTTCTTCCTCTCCAGTGTGTACTCACAACATCACCCAGGAAAGTGCAGACTATGGCAAATGCGTAAAGGGGTCTGCTGCTCACCCTTAAATACCGACCTGAGGCCCTACCCACTCCCTCGAGGCCTCCAATGACAGGCCAAAATGTGGAACGCTCTTCTGCTTCCAAACTGTGAAACCCTTCCTTCCTCCTGCGAATTTTCCCATATCCCACCCTAAAGCAGCCTTTCCGGAAACAGTTGACCTTGTGTTCTTCCCAAATTCCACTGCTTAGCTCACAGTACGCACCTGTGTTGGAACACAAGGAGTTTGAGGGGAGAGTCTAAGGCACGGCTTCTGATGATCGGGCAAGGAGAAGAGGCATAAGCCAGGAGCAGTCTTTGCGTACTTTAACAAGGTCATTCATTCAGCTCTGGCTGATGCTCAAGGAGGAACGTGGCTAGAACAGATCTTGCACTCTGCGTGTGCCGTCTGCCTTAAGTTCCTTTGAGCTCCAGTCTCCCGGTGTTTGATTTCAACAATTTAAATATGGTTAGGACCCTGCAAGTCTAAGCATTTGGGCAAAGAGTAGACTTATCCTGCAGAAAGACTCCTGGAATTATTTCTGAATTTCTCCTTCAGTGGCAGGCCACAGAAGGTGTCAAGTTCCCTCTTGGTTCCTCTGGTTCCACCTATTTAATCCACCATACACTTTGTCCATCTGGAGATATTTTACAGATTCCTAGAAACTGTATGAATCTTCAGAAGCACACAGTGTGGATCCCAAGACTTTTGGGAGAGGATACTGAGGTCATTTCCTTCATTTCAAGGAACAACATTTGTTGCTGCCATTAATTTGGATCTCTGATCATTAGGCACTGTTTTCCAGAACACACAATTTCTGGTACTGCCAAATGTGCCTGTTGTTCTTCAGGGTGTGGCTTTGCCCTAGATGGAGAAGAACAGTAACAGCTGAGCAGTTCTACCCCTGCCTTATTTTTGCATCTCCTGTTTTACATGTGCCATAATTTTAACTTTTTTCTTGCAGTCCCCATCGACAGTACCTGGGTGTACAATAGATCCTGTAGAAGTTATTCTGCTTCTTCCAGAGATCCTCTTTTCCATCCCTGAAGACACAGGTCCATAAACAGCTGTATTTCCTTTGTAACATAGAACCCTTTGATAGGGTCAGAGGTTTATCTGCAGCCAGATGCAAAGCTGTGCTGCTGCATGCAGTGGTGTGTATCAAATCTGAAATCTTCAGTTGAGATTTTCCTACCTGCCTAGTACCACATGGCTGCCTGATGGGAGACAGCTCGTATGATTGCATGAGGGGTGTAAGCCTGACAGGCCCCTCTGTTTGTTTACTGATGGCAAGAGGTTAGCCTGTATGTCCCTCTCGGTGCTGTGATCCCTACACCAGTGCTTTCCCTTGCCACAGCTGCCATGAAGCCCCGGAAACCTTTGCATTCCCTTGGAGCCAGAATCTGCTTGTTCCTTTCTGTGAATAAAGGGACCACTTGCCTCTGTGTTAACACACCTCCTATTTTGAGTTCTAGAGATTTTAACATCTTTTTTTTTTTTTTTTTTTTTTTTTTTTTTCCCGGATTCACCCAAAATAGCACACCGGGTGATTTGAGAACTGGGAACTCTAGCTGTAGCTTGTCTTGTGAGGTCGGCATGATGCTCCTGAGAGCCAAAAGCAGTGTCTCTCTTAATCATTCATTTCTTGGGGCTGCTCCTCCTCTTCATGCTCTAAATGCTCTCCTACATGTGATATTTACAGTATCATGCGCCAAGAATGGCATCAGTGCTTATCTGGTGTCAGTCTGGTACTGCCCTCTTGAGAGCTTAACCCAATCTCTGTATGAAGTTGGTGAACAGTCTTCTCAGGGCCTTGAAATACCTTAGTGAATGAGGCGGTTGTTTTGCACAGGCTCCTTAACAGATCCCTGCACTCTTAAACCTGTAAGATGAGATTATTCAGTGACTTCATCATCAGAACAAACGAGGGACCACCTGGGAATGAGAAAAATAACTGATTATTTGAATTGAAGTCAGGTGCAGACAGCTTTTGAAGGGTGGGGTGAACTGTTCTGAGAAACAATCAGCTGTAAAGTATAGAGCAAAAAGTGATCTGATTTTCAGGCATAAAAACCCTGTGTTTTGCATGTGCAGGGTCATGTCCTGTCTTTGGAGGTGCGACCCTATCTCGACAGCAATAAAACCTTTTGCTATTGCATCAAGTTGTGGTCTGTGAGTGTTCCTGTGAAGGGTGTAATCCTGAGCTCCTGAGCAGTGAGACTCCAGGTCTTACCTTTGGTGCATTGCCAGGAAAACAGACCTCAGCAGACTGGGCTCAGAGGTCGAGCTCGAACAGGTTAGTCTGATTTCTGGTATACCACTGTTTCTCTTTAGTCACCTATCTGGACCTTTTTGGTCGTCTTCTCAGTCACTGCGATAGACAGACTTGTCAGAATATCGGTTGACTGGGAACTGGAGGATGCTCAGATTCCATTTGGGGAGGCTAGGTCTGGGATGGTCTTCCTCCCATCTGTTTCTCTTCAGAGACAGCCGCCCGTGAGGCAGCCTCTCAATCAGAATTCTGTGGTACCACCCTTAAGGGTGTCCTTGTCAAATTGCCTGTCTTGTCTTGGAAGCTTTTGCAATCCATTCCTTAATGATGAAGCAGCTTATAAAATGGGAAACATCTTCACCAGCTACGCAACAGACAGGTTTATATGTAGACCATTCAAAGAAGTCATGAAATGTAAACATGAAGAAACAAACAAACAATCTAGAAAAGATCATCCAGAGTGAGGTATCCCGAATCAGAAAGACATACACAGTATACACTCACTTTTAGCGGAGGCTAGACCTATAAGATAGGATAAACATACTAAAATCTGTACACCTAAAGAAGATAAATGAGAAAGAGGACATGGATTAAGATGATCAATCCTCACTTAGAAAGACAAATGGGATGGACATAGGAGAAAACAACAGGACAGAAGCTTACCACAGAGGACCTGTGAAAGATTCTACCTAGCAGTGTATCAAAGTAGATGCTGAGACTCATAAGCAAACCTTGGGCAGAGCACAGGGAATCATAGGAAAGAAGGCGGAGTTAGTACGACCTGGAGAGGACAGGAACTCCACAAGGACCAAATATATCAGAGCACAGGGGTCTTTTATGAGACTGTATGTCCAACCAAGGACCATGTATGCATAGAACCCAGCACCCCTGCTCAAAGGTAGTTCATGTTAGCTCTGCATCCAATTGGTTACCATACTAAGTGGAACAAGGACGATTTCGGACATGAACTCAATGGCTGGCTAATTGACCTCTCCCCCCCGCCCCCCAAGGAAAGATCAGACTTGCTAGGCCACAGAGGAGGACATTGCAGCCAGTCCTGATGATACCTGATAAGCAAGGGTCAGTTGGAACAGGAGGAGGCCCTCCCCTATCAGCGGACTTGGAAAGGGGTAGGGAGGAGATGAGGGAAGGAAGGTGGGATAGGGAGGTGATGAGGAACTGGGCTACAGCTGGGATACAAAGTTAACAAGCTGTATCTAATATTAAAAATAAAAATTAAAAAAGTGGTACATAAAACAAAGTTCCTAAAGATGAAACACAAAATGCTGACAGATTTCTTTTGTTTGAAGACAGGATTTTTCTGAATAATTTTGGCTGTCCCGGACTCTCTTTATAGGACAGCCTGTGCTTGAACTCACTGAGATCCACCTACCTTTAACTTCCTGAGTGCTAGGACTGCAGGTGCTCACCATGAGGCCTAGCTGCTGACAGTTTATTTTGTTTTAGCACTTTATTTTTGTTCTTTTATCATGCACTACATCCCAACTGCAGTTTCCTCTTCCTCCACTCCTCCCAGACACAATCTATCCAACTCTACTCTGCCCACCTCACCTCTCCTTCATCCACTGCTTCTTTATTTTCAATGAAAAAAAAAATGTGATGGCATAGCAAGTTATAATAAGACTACGAACAATCCCTCACATCAGAGTTGGTCAAAGCAATACACGAGGAGAGAAAGTGTAGCTAGAGCAGGAAAAAGAGTGAGAGACGCCCCCATTCTCACTGTTGGAAGTCCCTCAGCAACATCAGGATAATGATCATAAGGTATATGCCAACAACCTAGGTCACAAGACTCATAGCATGTTTATGTTTTGGTCCTTCAGACTCTGTGATCCCCTATGAGCCCAATTGACTCAGTGGGCCATGCTCTTGTTGTGTCCTTGATATCTCTGGTTCCTACAATAACGTATTCCCTCATTTCTGGGGTTCCCCTGGGTACATCATTGTCTTTGGCTATGGGTCTCTGCATCTGTTCCCATCAGACGCCGGGTGATGTCTCTCTGATGACAACTGGGCTAGGCACTCATCTATGATTATAGCAGAGTATCTTTCATTGACATATGTTGCCTGTCATGTTTACAGATATCGTGTGTCTGTAGGCTATCTTGACTCTGGTTCATGGTCATCCCGGCAGTGTCAGGCATGGACTTCCTCTCATGGTGTGGGCCTCAATGTATTTTCTGGAGTGTATTTCATATTATTAGGTTGGAGATCTCCTTCTAGTATCTTCTGTAGGGCTGGATGGCTGCATATATACTGGGTATAGTAGTCTGGGTTGGCATCGGCGGTCTCTTAGTGTCTGCATGATATCCATCCAAGCCCTTCTGGCTTTCATAATCTCTGCTGAGAATTCTAGTGTGATTCTGATAGGTCTACTTATTATTTGAATGCTGTTTTGTCATTAGCAGTGTCATGCATAGAACAGTTAATTTTTAGTAATGTTATCCCCATATGAAATGAAATCTCTGTAACCTAAGAAAATGAAAAATGAACACAAACTTTAATGTGTGTTGAGAAATTGAGACAAAGAAGGGACTAATTTGAGGTAAAAATAAATTATATATAAATGCTGCAAAAATTAAATTACTTGTAATTCAATTATGATATTAGAATGCAACTGCATCAAAAAAGTTAACTCCTGGTCCATCAATATACCCAAAAATTTATGTAGCATTTTGACTTTGCATGATGATGAATATTTTTTCTATAACTCCTCATATGTCAGTTACTATTGTTTAAGTGATTTCTGAATGAATTACATGACATTATTAAAAGCAGAAAATTTGGCAGTTCTATATGAAAGATGATTATGCAGAGTTTATTTTCCCTCTAACTCTCTCTTTATAGGAAACGATTTATGAGAATGATTTACAATCTGTGAGTCAATTAATTCAACAGTGGATGGCTAAAAGTGGAAAATCGAGGAATCTATCAGTGGCTTAGTCCATGAGGCTGGTTGCCTCAACTCACCTTCATATACACGGAAATCTTCAAGAAGAAGGTTCTATAGTCAATGAAGAAATAGACTTGCTACCAAAGCAAAAGGGAACAGGCAAAGAGTAAAACATTCTTTCTTCTATGTCCTGGTATAGGTTTCCAGTAAGATGAGGCAAAGGTGAGTGGTTGGTTTTGCAGTATGAAGATACGGATTAAAGGTGTGTTTTTCAGCCTTACAGATTCAGAAGAGAAGTAGAGAAGACTACTTCAAATAAGGAAGAGTGCTTCACAATTGTGTCCTTAATTTGGGTGTTTTGCTTAATTCCACATGCAGTCAAGTTAAAAACCAAGACTCATGATCACACCTCTTTTCAGCTTGAAAGATAATCCTATCTCCTCTTTACGTTAATTTCCAAACGAAAAGAATAACCAGGTCATAGCAATGCCTAAAAATAATTTAATGACGCAGAGTACAATAGCAGACAAATTACATATTTATCCTGATCATAATTGAAGCTAACATGATATAACTGTCCTTCAAAAACCGTCCAGGTTAGAAACAACTCTGCATCGCCGTTGAGCCACTCCACAACACACCTCCCTCGTAGGGCAACCCACATTAAGCACAAGGATTCACCTCCCACCTGCTACGTGTGTGCAGGGTCCCTGGGTCCAGACCAAGCATGCTCCTTATTTGATGGCTCAGTCTCTGCAAGCCCCCTGGGGGCTGGGTCAGCTGTTTCTGTTGGTCTTCTTGTGAGGTTCCTCGCACCTCCAGGGCCTTCCATCTTTTCCCCAACACTTACTCAGGATCCCTAGAGCTCTGCACCTTTCTTAGGTGCAAGTCTGAGCATCTGTCCAAGATCATTTCTGGCTGGAGTCTCTGAGACAATGGTCAGGTTAGGGTCCAGGCAACGGGGTTTAACAGTCCCAATTCTGGGCATTCTCAATGCGGTCAAATATCGTCCAACAGAGCCTGATATTCTTCTTCCGTGAGAGGAGCCTCGAGTGTTGGTTCAATCTGCTCCCATGGTACATCTGGGTCCAGAGCGGCTGGTCCCTGTTCCTCTTCCACTGTTCTCACCGGTTGCTCCAGGAAGAGCTGGACAGGGCAGGAGTCGCTGGATTCTGGGTAGGCCTCTGTGAAGAAGGTGAGCTCGGGTCTTGACATCAAGGCTTCTGCACACTGGCCTCCTGCAGAACCCGGTGTCAACAAGCTGTCCTGGGAAGCCTCCTGCTCAATGCACCACAATGCTCCAGGAGCCCTTTCCGGGCCAGGAGAGGCAGGCAGGTCCTCACCTTTAGCTGTGCTGCCTCCAGCGCGGCCTTTCTGCCTGGCCTTTCTGTTCTGGAACCATATGTGGACGGTGTCCTCAGGCAAACCTGTGCTCAGTGCCAGTTGCACCCTCGTGGCATAGTCTGGAGATGGAGAGATCTCAAAAGCTTGCACTAGCATGCTGATCTGTGCTGGACTAAGCGGCGTTGAGGCCTTCTCCGTTCTGAAGGCAGGCCTCTTGCTTGTTGTACCCTGGCGACAAGCTTTTCAGGAGGCTGTTGGGAGGCTTCATGGCTGGAACCTGCGGTGGTCTGCTTTGAGGTCTTCCTCGACATGCCAGTTCTAGTTCTGCGGTTTTGAAACCACACGCGGATGGAGGACTCTGGAACTCCGAATTCCCTGGCCAGTTCCTGCCTGGTCCTGAAGCTCGGGTAAGGTGTCTTGGCGAAAACTGAGAGCAAGACCTCCTTCTGCTTGGCCTGCCAAACAGTCTTTTGACGCCGGGATGTCTTTGTCTTACTGCAGCCACCCACATCTGCCTGATCTTCCATCCTGCCGAGGACACTTTGACAGGAGTTCTTCCTCTCCAGTGTGTACTGAGAACAACACCCAGGAAAGTGCAGACTATGGCAAATGCGTAAAGGGTTCCACTGCTCACGCTTAAATACCGACCTGAGGCCCCACCCACTCCCTCGAGGCCTCCCATGACAGGCCAAACCGTGGAGCGCTCTTCTGCTTCCAAACTGTGAAACCCTTCCTTCCTCCTCTGCAATTTTCCCATATCCCACCCTAAAGCAGCCTTTCCAGAAACAGTTGGCCTTGTGTTCTACCCAAATTCCACTGCTTAGCTCACAGTACGCACCTGTGTTGGATCACAAGGAGTTTGAGGGGAGAGTCTAAGGCACGGCTCCTGATGATCGGGCAAGGAGAAGAAGCATAAGCCAGGAGCAGTCTTTGCCTACTTTAACAAGGTCATTCATTCAGCTCTGGCTGATGCTCAAGGAGGAACGTGGCTAGAACATATCTTGCACTCTGCGTGTGCCATCTGCCTTAAGTTCCTTTGAGCTCCAGTCTCCCGGTGTATGATTTCAACAATCTAAATATGGTTAGGACCCTGCAAGTCTAAGCATTTGGGCAGAGAGGAGACTCATCCTGCAGAAAGACTCCTGGAATGATTTCTGAATTTCTCCTTCAGTGGCAGGCCACAGAAGGTGTCAAGTTCCCTCTTGGCCCCTCTGGTTCCACCTATTTAATCCACCATACACTTTGTCCTACTGGAGAAATTTTACAGATTCCTAGAAACTGTATGAACCTTCAGAAGCACACAGTGTGGATCCCAAGACTTTTGGGAGAGGATACTGAAGTCATTTCCTTCATTTCAAGGAACAACATTTGTTGCTGCCATTAATTTGGATCTCTGATCATTAGGCAGTGTTTTCCAGAACACACAATTTCCGGTACTGCCAAATGTGTCTTTCTTCAGGGTGTGGCTTTGCGCTAGATGTAGGAGAACAGTAACAGCTGAGCAATTCTACCCCTGCCTTATTTTTGCATCTCCTATTTTACATGCGCCATAATTTTAACTTTTTCCTTGCAGTCCCCATCAACAGTAACTGGGTATACAATAGATACTGTAGAAGTTTTCCTGCTTCTTCCAGAGATCCTCTTTACCATCCCTGAATACACAGGTCCATAAACAGCTGTATTTCCTTTGTGACATAGAACTCTTGCGGATAGGGTTAGAGGTTTATCTGCAGCCAGATGCAAAGCTGTGCTGCTGCCTGCAGTGGTGTGAATCAAATCTGTAATCCTCAGTTGAGATTTTCCTACCTACATAGTACCTCATGGCTGCCTGATAGGAGACAGCTCGTATTGTTTCATGAGGGGCCTAAGCCTGACGGGCCCCTCTGTTGGTTTCCTGATGGCAAGAGGTTAGCCTGTATTTCCCTCTTGGGCAGTGATCCCTAGACCAGTGCTTTCCCTTGCCACAGCTGCCATGAAACCCCGGGAACCTTTGCATTCCCTTGGAGCCAGCATCTGCTTGTACCCTTCTGTGAGTAAAGGGACCATTTGACTCTGTGTTAACACACCTCCTATTTTGGGTTCTAGAGATTTTAACCTCACAGTTTTTTTGGTAAATGTCCGGATTCACCCAAAATAGCACACCGGGTGTTTTGAGAACTGGGAACTCTAGCTGTAGCTTGTCTTGTGAGGTCGGCATGATGCTCCTGAGAGCCAAAAGCAGTGTCTCTCTTAATCATTCATTTCTTGGGGCTGCTCCTCCACTTCTTGCTCTAAATGCTCTCCTACATGTGATATTTACAGTATCATGCGCCAAGAATGGCATCAGTGCTTATCTGGTGTCAGTCTGGTACTGCCCTCTTGAGAGCTTAACCCAATCTCTGTATGAAGTTGGTGAACAGTCTTCTCCAGGGCCTTGAATTACCTTAGTGAATGAGGCGGTTGTTTTGCACAGGCTCCTTAACAGATCCCTGCACTCTTAAACCTGCAAGATGAGATTATTCAGTGACTTCATCATCAGAACAAATGAGGGACCACCTGGGAATGAGAAAAATAACTGTGATTATTTGAATTGAAGTCAGGTGCAGATAGCTTTTGAAGGGTGGGGTGAACTGTTCTGAGAAACAATCAGCTGTAAAGTATAGAGCAAAAGGGATCTGATTTTCAGGCATAAAAACCCTGTGTTTTGCATGTTCAGGGTCATGTCCTGTCTTTGGAGGTGCGACCCTATCTCGATAGCAATGAAACCTTTTGCTATTGCATCAAGTTGTGGTCTGTGAGTGTTCCTGTGAAGGGTGTAATCCTGAGCTCCTGAGCAGTGAGACTCCAGGTCTTACATTTTGGTGCATTGCCCAGAAAACAGACCTCAACAGACTGGGCTCAGAGGTCGAGCTCGGAACAGGTTAGTCTGATTTCTGGTAGACCACTGTTTCTCTTTAGTCACCTATCTGGACCTTTTTGGTCGTCTTCTCAGTCACTGCGATAGACAGACTTGTCAGAATATCGGTTGACTGGGAACTGGAGGATGCTCCAGATTCCATTTGTGGAGGCTAGGTCTGGGATGGTCTTCCTCCCATCTGTATCTCTTCAGAGACAGCCGCCGTGAGGCAGTCTCTCAATCAGAATTCTGTGGTACCACCCTTAAGGGTGTCCTTGTCAAATTGCCTGTCTTGTCTTGGAAGCTTTTGCAATCCATTCCTTAATGATGAAGCAGCTTATAAAATGGGAAACATCTTTACCAGCTACGCAACAGGCAGGTTTATATGTAGACCATTCAAAGAAGTCATGAAATGTAGACATGAAGAAACAAACAAACAATCTAGAAAAGATCATCCAGAGTGAGGTATCCCGGAAGCAGAAAGACATACAAGGTAGACACTCACTTTGAAGCCGAGGCTAGACCTCTAAGATAGGAGAAACCTACTAAAATCTGTCCACCTAAAGAAGATACATGAGAGGGAGGACATGGATGAAGATGATCCATCCTCACTTGGAAAGACCCATGGGATGGACCTTGGAGAAGACAACAGGACAGAAGCTTACCACAGAGGACCCGGGAGAGATTCGACCTAGCAGTGTATCCAAGTAGAGGCTGAGACTCATAAGCCAACCTTGGGCCGAGCGCAGGGAATCCTGGGAAAGAAGGAGGAGTGAGGACGACCTGGAGAGGACAGGAACTCCACCAGGAACGAATATATCAGAGCACAGGGGTCTTTTATGAGACTGTATCTCAACCAAGGACCATGTATGCATAGAACCTAGCACCCTGCTCAAATGTAGTTCATGTTAGCTCTGCATCCAATTGGTTACCATACTAAGTGGAACAAGGACTATTACAGACATGAACTCAATGGCTGGCTCATTGACCTCTCCCCTCCCCCCCAAGGAAAGATCAGACTTTCTAGGCCACAGAGGAGGACATTGCAGCCAGTCCTGATGATACCTGATAAGCAAGCGTCAGTTGGAACAGGAGGAGGCCCTCCCCTATCAGCGGACTTGGAAAGGGGTAGGGAGGAGATGAGGGAAGGAAGGTGGGATAGGGAGGTGATGAGGAACTGGGCTACAGCTGGGATACAAAGTTAACAAGCTGTATCTAATAATAAAAATAAAAATTAAAAAAGTGGGACATAAAACAAAGTTGTAAAGATGAAACACAAAATGCTGACAGATTTCTTTTGTTTGAAGACAGGATTTTTCTGAATAATTTTGGCTGTTCCGGACTCTCTTTATAGAACAGCCTGTGCTTGAACTCACAGAGATCCACCTACCTTAAACTTCATGAGTGCTAGAAATGCAGGTGATCACCAACAGCCTGAGCTGCTGACAGTTTATTTTGTTTTAGCATTTTATTTTTGTTGTTGTTTCATGCACTACATCCCAACTGCAGTTTCCTGTTCTTCCACTCCTCCCAGCCACAATCTATCCACCTCTACTCTGCCCAACTCACCTCTCCTTCATCCACTGCTTCTTTATTTTCAATGAAAAAAATGTGTTATAATAAGACTAAGAACAATCCCTCACATCAGAGTTGGTCAAAGCAATACATGAGGAGAGAAAGTGTAGCTAGAGCAGGAAAAACAGTGAGAGACACCCCCATTCTCACTCTTGGAAGTCCCTCAGCGACATCAGGATAATGATCCTAAGGTGTATGCCAACAACCTAGCTCACAAGACTCATAGAATGTCTGTGTTTTTGTCCTTCAGTCTCTGTGATCCCCTATGAGCCCAACTGACTCAGTGGGCCATGCTCTTGTTGTGTCCTTGATATCTCTGGTTCCTACAATACGTATTCCCTCATTTCTGGGGTTCCCCTGGGTACATCATTGTCTTTGGCTATGGGTCTCTGCATCTGTTCCCATCAGACGCTGGTTGATGTCTCTCTGATGACAACTGGGCTAGGCACTCATCTAAGATTATAGCAGAGTATCTTTTATTGACTATTTTTGCCTGTCATGTTTACAGATATTGTGTGTCTCTAGGCTATCTTGACTATGGTTCATGGTCATCCAGGCAGTGTCAGGCATGGACTTCCCCTCATGGTGTGGGCCTCAATGTGTTTTCTGGAGTGTATTTAATATTATTGGGTTAGGGTTTTCCTTCTAGTATGTTCTGTAGGGCTGGATGGCTGCATATATAATAGGTATAGTAGTCTGGGTTGGCATCGGCGGTCTCTTAGTGTCTGCATGATATCCATCCAAGCCCTTCTGGCTTTCATAATCTCTGCTAAGAATTCTAGTGTGATTCTGATAGGTCTACTTATTATTTGAATGATGTTTTGGAATTAGCAGTGTCATACATAGAACAGTTAATTTTCATGGTGTCATCCCCATATAAAATAGAATCTCCGTAACCTATGAAAATGAAAAATAAACACACTTTAATGTGTGTTGAGGGAATAAGACAAAGAAGGGACTAATTTGAGGTAAAATAAACTATATATAAATGCTGCAAAAAAATTAAAATACTTGTAATTCAATTATGATATTTTAGAATGCAACTGCATCAAAAAAGTTAACTCCTGGTCCATCAATATACCCAAAAATTTATGTAGCATTTTGACTTTTCATGATGATGAATATTATTTTCTATAACTCCTCATATGTCAGTTACTATTGTTTAAGTGATTTCTGAATAAATTACATGACATTATTAAAAGCAGAAAATTTGGTCGTTTCTATGTGAAAGATGATTATATGCATAGTTTATTTTCCCCTCTAACTCTCTTTTATAGGAAAGGATTTGTGAGAATGATTTACAATCTGTGAGTTAATTAATTCAACAGTGGATGGCTAAAAATGGAAAATCGAGGAATCTATCAGTGGCTTAGTCCATGAGGCTGGTTGGCGCAACTCACCTTCAAATACACTGAAATCCTCAAGAAGAAGGTTCATATCTCCTCTTTACATTAACTTCCAAATGAAAAGAATAACCAGGTCATAGTAATGCCTAAAAATAATTTAATGATGCAGAGTACAATAGCAGACAAATTACATATTTATCCTGATCATAATTGAAGCTAACATGATATAACTGTCCTTCAAAACCGTCCAGGTTAGAAACAACACTCGATCGCCGTTGAGCCACTCCACAAAAACACCTCCCTCATAGGGCAACCCACATTAAGCACAAGGATCCACCTCCCACCTGCTACATGTGCAGTGTCCCTAGGTCCAGACCAAGCATGCTCCTTATTTGATGGCTCAGTCTCTGCAAGACCCCTGGGGCTGGGTCAGCTGTTTCTGTTGGTCTTCTTGTGAGGTTCCTCACACCTCCAGGGCATTCCATCTTTTCCCAACACTTCCTCACACGATCCCTAGAGCTCTGCACCTTTCTTAGGTGCAAGTCTGAGCATCTGTCCAAGCTCATTTCTGGCTGGAGTCTCTGAGACAATGGTCAGGTTAG
>JAEOAE010000877.1:0-10406 GCA_036365155.1 Meriones psammophilus | reverse complement strand
TGGATCTGTGGGCCCCCAAACACCACTGACTGTGTTTCAAAGGTAGAAGAAAACCAATGATGAGGGAAACAGGTGGGTCCAACCTCAGAGCACCCAGCTAATCTCTGGAAAAAATTCCTTGGATGTATTACCTTGGAATAAGGTTTTCAAACAAATGGACCAAAACAAGCAGAGTAGCTATTCTAATATCAAATAAAACAGACTTTCAGCAAAATTAATTAGAAAGGGATGAGAAGAGAATCCAAGATGGCATTGCCAGGAGGAACAGGACAGGAACAGGACAGCAATGTTGGTACAGCAACTAGGAGCTGGACTCTGGGCCTAAAACAGCAACAAATAGTGTTTCCCAGGTGAGAGGAGATTCCGTGGTGTAGGGATCACTCAGTTCCACTCTCAGGTCATAGTAAAGGAGACAGAAAATATCCCAGGCATAGGATATACTGTGTGTCTGATCCGCTTCAGTACACAACTGTGCTCCAGGGCACCAGAGACTGGGAGCTCCAGTCTCAAAAAATAAAATAAACAAGGGAAGAAGAAAGTGGGACTGACTATAGGTCACCTGGTCTATCACTGGAAGAAAGGTCCTGCAGACTGGTGGGTGCACAGCTGCCCGGCCAGTGGGCCTCAGTCACTAGACCTGCATGCCTACTCTCCATCACAGACAGAACACCTTATTGCCCCAGGACACTAAATGGGTTTCCCTGTCTGAAGAAAACCCCACAGGCAGGAAGAGCAGGTCCCAACAGAACACTCAGCCAACTCCACCCCCACACACACACACTACCACCACCACATGAGACATTTTTGAAAGGGTCTCAGGTTCTTTCCCAGGCACCAGTTTGGGTAGCCACCCGGGCAAGTGCCCCCCCATTCTACCCACACCAGGGCCCCAAACACCCCAGACTAGGTCTTCGCTTTTGGGAAAAGAAAAAAAAGGGTGGGAAAAAACATCGGGCCCCTCCCTTCAAAACCCCCTAAAATTTTTGGGCCCTCCAGACTTGGCCTCCGGTTGCACATGGGGGAGGGTGGCTCAGCTGCTACAGATTATTTTTTTGGGGGTACGGGGGGCCGGGCTCCAACCTCAGACCTTGGGAGCCTGGGACCCCCAAATCCCCGGAATACTCCCTCCAAAGGAAAAACCAGTTACCCCAATTAAACTGAAAAACCAGGGGGTACCCAGGCTATAAGGAAATTTTTAATTTAAGAAAAGGAAACCCCGAAGCAGGAAAACTGTCTCAGGACTTTCTGGGAAGGAGAGCCCCCGGACTATAAAGTAAAATTTCCGCCAGGTCTCTATGCCTGTGGTGATTTTTGGAAAATTCCCTAAAAAATACCTGCTATTAAAAGAACTGTCCCCCAAAAAAAGCGGGAGGCCTCCCCGGAAAAATCAAAATTTCCGCCAAGGGATTATCCCACCACAGGGTTTCCCGGGAAGCCCAGAAACTAACCCCCCCTTTTAAGATAGCCAAAGGGATGAGGCAATTTAAAAGCTAAAAAAGACAGGCAATATGGAATCTCAAAAACCCATTATTAAAAGGGGCAAGAGCCCGGGACATTAAAGGGGTAAATGAAATTCAAGAAGATGCCCTTTTCATCTGTGCTCATGAACAGGATAATAGGGAAAAAATAAATTTCGTAAAGAACTAGATGAAGATAAAGAAAAACAGATTATTGCCTTTTGGGGCAAAGGGGGAGGAAGATAAAGTAAAACAGATTATGGACACCCTTTAAAAGAAATACAGGAAGTTGCAGCTAAACAATTTGTGGCCTTTAGAGAAAAACCCTTAAATCACTAAAAGATATTAAAAAAAACAGAGGATTTTTTAAAAAAAACAGCTAAAGGGAATTTGGGAAGGGAAAATAAGCCAGAAAGTAAAAGAAATCAAAAAAATGGCTCAAGATTTTGATAAGGGGGTTAAAAAAAAAAAAAAACACAAGTGGGGGGAAACTGTGGAAGAAAGAACTTAGAGGGGAAAAAGGGGGAACTACAGAGGTAAGCAAAAACAATAGAGATGAGAAAAGGGGAAGAAAGAATCTTAGCTGGGGAAAAGACACAATGAAGAAAAAAGATGAAGCATCGGTGTTAAATTTTAAAAAATTCCAAAATTTGTGACCATCCAGAAATTAAAAGACAACAAAAAAAAACCAAAAAATAAAAAGAAATAGAGAAAAAAAAATTTCCCCTCCCCCCGGGCCCAGAAAATATTTTTAAAAAATCAAAAGAAGAAAATTTTCCCAACTTAAAAGAAGGGGTCTAAAAGAATACAAGGGGCCTACAGAACCCCAATAAAAGAACAGAAAAAAGAAAATCCTCCCCCCAAAAATAATAAACAGTAAGTATACAGAACAAAAAAAAAAATTATTTTAAAAGCTGAAAAGGAAAAAAGGCCAAAATTAAAAATGGCAAACCATTAGAATCAAAAACCGATTTCTAAACAGAGACTAGGGAAAGCCAGAAGGGCCTGAACAGATATCTTTGCAGACCCTAAGAAAAAAAACCAAGGTAATCCCCGGGCGCAAAAGTCTCAGTCATCATAGAGGGAGCAAACAAGATATTTAATGAAAAAAACAAATTTAAACAATACCTACCCACAAATCCAGGCAGAAGCTCCTAAAAGGAAACCTACAACCCAGGAAAGCAATACTTTTCGGGAAAAAACCCCAGGAAAGAAATAATGTCATTACAGCCAAACTAAAAGAAACCAACACACAAACACTACCACAAGCAAAAATCAAAAAAAAAGAACCACCACTGATCTTTAAATTTTCCCCTAAACATAAATTTTGGCCCAACACTCCAAAAAAAGGGACACAGACTAAAAAAATGGATTTTAAAAACAAGACCCAACAGCCCTGTTTTTTCCAAGAAAAAATCTAAGTCACAAAGATAGAATTGCCTGAGAGTAAAAAGCTGGAAGGTTCCAAAAAATGGACCAAAAACAGGGCAGGAGTACCCATTTTAATATCTTATAAGGTAGATTTTCAACCAAAATTAATAAAAAGGACATGGGGAAGGTCTTTTTCCTATAAAAGGAAAATTCCCCCCAAAGAAAAACACAATTCTGAACATCTATGCTCCAAATAAAAAAGGTAAAATTTTTTTTAAAAAGGAAACATTAAAAAAACCAAAAACCACACAAAAAAAACCCATAAAATTACTCGGGGGAAACCAAACACCCCACCTAAAACAAAGGACAGGTAAACAACAAAAATTTAAAAACAAAGAAACAAAATTCTAATGAGGTCATGTATCAAATGGACCAAAAAAGATTTTCTAAAAAGAATCTTACACTAAAGACAAAAGAATTTACCTTCTTCTCACCCTCATGGAAACTTCTCCAAAATAAACCATATCTTTGGGGTCAAAAGTGACCCTAAAAAGGATATAAGAAGTTTGGGAAAAATGCCTTGTATATATCTAATTACCGGGACTAAAGCGGGACCTCAACAACAAAAAAATAGAAAAAAGTCACACTCACATGGAAACTGAACAACTCACTACAAAAGGGCAGCAAATGGGGAAAAATAAAGAAAGAAATTAAAGTTTTCCTAAATTCAATGGAAATGAAGACAAACACAACCAAATTTTAGGGGGAGACAAAAAAGGTGCAAGAGGAAAGTTCATACCCGAAGTGCCTTAAAAAGGGAAATTTATAAACATCTCAAAAAATAAACTTAATTGCTCACCTAAAATCCCTAAAAAAGAAGCAGGCACCCCAAAAAAGGAGTAGAATAATCAAACTCAGGGCAAAAATCAATAAATTAGAAAAAAAAAAAACAATTCAAAAATTAATGAAACCAAGAGGGGTTCTCTGAGAAAATCAAGATAGAAAAAACCATTACCCAAAAAAATAACAAAAAAGGCAGAGACACACTATCCAAATTAACAAAATCAGAAATGAAAAGGAGGAGAAAACAATAGACACTGAAGAAACCAAACAATCTTAGGACTTACCCAACAGTATTTTCCCAAAAAAAATTGAAAAGTCTAAATAAAATGGAAAATTTTTTCTTGATCTATTCCACTTCCCAAAAGCTTAATCAAGACCAGGTAAATCAATAAAATAGTCCTGTATCCACTAAGGAAATAGAAGCATTAAACAAATTTTTAATCCCCCAAAGCTCAGGGACAGATGGTTTCAGTGAAAATTTCCCAAAACCTTAAAAGAAGGGGTAACTCCAGCTCTCTTCAATCTTTTCCCACAAAATAGAAACAGAAGAACACTTTAAAATCAATCATTGAAGCCAGAGTTCCCGTAACCAAACCAAAAAAAAGACCCAACAAAGAAAGAAAATTTCGGGCCCAAACTCCCTTATGAACATTGATGCAGAAATACTCAACAAAATACTTTCCAAACCCAATAAAAAGAACACATCAAATATATCATCCACTAGGGATGATGTAGGCTTCGGCCAGGAAATGCGGGGTTGGTTCACTATACAAAACCCATCAATGTGATCCAAAAATTTTAAAAAAAATTGAAAAAAAAAAAAACATGATAATTCCTTAGATGCTGAAAAGCATTTGACAAAATCCAGAAATCCATTCATGTTTAAACTTTTGGGATAGATCGGGAAACAAGGCACATACCTAAACATAAAAAAAGCAATATACAGCAAGCCTGTAGCCAACATAAAACCCAAACGGAGAAAACTTAAAGCAATCCCACTGAATTCAGGGACAAGGCAAGGCTGCTAAATTTCCATATCTCTTCAACATAGTTCTTGAAGTCCTTCCAAGAAACAAAAAGAAAATTAAAGGAGCCCAAAAAGGGGGTTTTAAATTTTGGGAAAAAGGAAGAAGTCAAAGTATCAATATTTGCAGATTATATGATGGGTATACCTGGTAACCCCAAAAACCCC
The DNA here is from genome assembly GCA_036365155.1 of Meriones psammophilus. Classification (NCBI taxonomy): domain Eukaryota; kingdom Metazoa; phylum Chordata; class Mammalia; order Rodentia; family Muridae; genus Meriones; species Meriones psammophilus. The sequence goes on along the minus strand of JAEOAE010000877.1, from coordinate 5,543 downwards.
TTTAAAGGAACTCCTACAGATGATAAACACCGTCAGCAAAGTGGCTGGATACAAAATTAACTAAAAAATCAGTAGCCCTCCTGTATACAAAAGAAAAAAGGGCTGAGAAAGAAATTGGGGAAACAACACCCCTCACAAACCCAAAAAGGGCAAAAAAAGTCCCTTTGGGTGTGACCATATCCAAGCAAGTCAAAGACTTGCATAAAAAAATTTCAAGTCTCTGAAGAAAGAATTAGAAGAAGATATCAGAACATGGAACTATCTCCGATACCATGGCTTGGCGGGGTTAAAATAGAAAAAATGGACATCTTACCAAAAAGAAACCCACAGATTCAATGCAATTTCCATCAAAATTCCAACAGAAAAACTTTACAGACTTTGATAGAAGTTTTCCCAACTTCAAGGGGGGATGAAATAAAAAGCAGTCCTAAGAGGATTTTGGGAATGGGCAACAAAGGCCATCAAAGCTTTTGGGAACATCCCATACAAACAACTTAATGGCTTTACCTGAAAGACCTAAAAAAAAAGAAGCAGACACACCCAGCAAGGTAAAACCACAAAAGGAAAACCAAACTCGGGGCTGATATCAATAAATTAGAAACAAAGAAAATAATTCAAAGAATCAACAAAACCAAGAGCTAGTTCTTTGAGAAAAATAAAAAACACAGACAAATTCTTAGCCAAACTAAGAAAAGGGGCAGAAAGACACTATCCAAATCAACAAAGTCTGAAAGAAAAGATAAAAAGACACTGAGAAAATAAAAAAACCCATTAATTTTTTATGTCAAAACCCCTTTTCCCCCAAAATTTAAAAAAATGAAAAATGAAATATACAATTTTTTTAAAAAATTTTACTTACCAAAGTTGAATCAACATCACGAAAGATATTAATTAGTCTTATAGTGACTGAGGCAATAGAGGCAGCCATAAAAATCCCCCAAACCCAAAAAAAAAAAAAAAAACCAAAGGGGCCAGATGATTTCAGAGCAAAATTTTCAAGACCTTTCAAAAAAGCAATACTGGTATTCTCCAAATTATTTCACAAAATAGTAATGGATGCAACATGACCAAATTCCTTTGTAAGAAAAAAAGTGCCCTTTGGAAAAAATCCAAAAAGACCCCCCCAAAAAAAGGAACTTCAGACCAATCTTTTTTTTTATGTACAATGATGAAAAAATACTCAATCAAATCCCTTAAAAACCAAACCCAAAAGAACATGTAAAAAGATATCATCCCCCCATGACCAAGTAGGTTTTCATCCCAGGCATGGGGGTGGTTAAGTATATGGAATCCATCAATGTAATCCACCATAAACGATTTAAAAAAAAAAAAAAAAAAAAACAGGACCATTTTCTTAGATGCTGTAATAGCATTTGACAATATCCAACAGTTATTCTTTTTTAAAGTCTTGGAGAGACCGGGGAAAAAGGCACATATTTTAAAAATAGTAAAGATAGTATACAGAATATATAGACAATATACAGAATATTTTTGGTTTATATATAGCTAAAAACCCAAACTAAATGAAAAGAATGTTAAGTCAATTCCACGGGGACTTGGGGACAAGACAAGGCTACAACCTCTCCAAATCTCTTCAATAAAATTCCCAAACCCTGTTTTAGGTAATAAGACAACTAAAGGAGATTATGGGGATACAAATTGATAAGGAAGAAGTCAAAGTATCTCTATTCACAGATGATATGACAATATAAAAAAAGCCCCCAAATTTTCCCTACTGTGGGGAACTCCTACAGTTGAAAAACACTTAAACAAAGGGCTGGATAAAAAGTTAACTTAAAAAAAAAAAACAAAACAAAAAATACACTCCTGTATGAAAAAGACAAATGGACGGGAAAAAAAATTGGGAAAATAACACCCTTCACAATAGCCAGTTAACAACAAAAAAAACAGAAAAAAAAAAATGTATGTTGGTGTTACCCTCACCAACCCGAAAAAAAAAAACCTATATCAACAAACAAAAAAACAACAAAAAAAAAACAAAAAAAAACTTCAACCCTCTGAAAAAAAAAATTGAAAAAGATACCATAAGATAGAAATATCTCTCATGCTCATGGATCAGGGATAAACATAAAAAAAAATTGCCATTCTAACAAAAACAATCTGGGTTTGATATTATCAAAATATCAACAAAAATTCTTTAAAAAAGAAAGAACAATTCTCAGCTTCATATGGAAAAAAAAAAAAAGCCAGAATAGAAAAACAATCCTGTACAAATGGGAGATCTTCAGTAGGTATCACCATTCTTCATCTCAAGCTCTATTGTAAATCAATAGTAAAAAAAATTGCATGGTACTATAATAAAAAAAAAAAAGGGATCAATGGAATTGAAGTGAAGACCCATAAATAAACCCACACACCTATGGCCACTTGTTTTTTGGGACAAAGAACCCAAAAACCATGCAAAGGGAAAAAAGGACAGCATCTTCAACAACAGTGCTGGTCTAACCGGGAAGTTTACATGGGGAAAAAATGAAAATGGGCCCATATTTATCAACCTGCACTAAACTGCAGTCCAAGTTGTTCAAAGACCCCCAACAAAAAAACCAGATACACTAAATCTGTTAGAAAAAAGGAAGACCCTTTGACCCTTTTTTATAGATGAAAAATTTTTCCTCAACAGAACACCAAAAAACATTTTGGTTCAAAGATAAAGAATTAATGAATAGGATTCATGAAAAAAAAAAGCTTCTATAAAGAAAAGAACTCTGTCAATAAAAAAAAATGCCCACCTACAGCCTGGCAAAGTTTTTTCAAACCCCCACATACAAGTGAAAAAACTAATAAACAATATATATAAAGTGCTGAAGAAATTAAACTCCAATAATCCAAATAATCCAATTTAAAACTGGGGTACAGAACTATACAGAAAATTTCCCCAAAGGGGAAAATATCAAATGGGGGGCATTAAATGCTCAATATCTGTTCACCCCGGAAATGAAAAAGGGCTTTTCCCATCTTCAACCCATCATGGCTAAGGTCCCAAAACTGACAAAGCTAAAAAAGAATGTGGAGAAAGGGAATTCCCCCCCATTGCTGGTGGGGGGCAAACTTATAAACCATTTTTTAGAAATCAATCTGATGTTTTCCCAGACAATTGGAAGTAGTGTTACTTCAAGCCCTTAAAATACCATTCCGGGGAAATATATAAAAAAGATGCTCTACCATTAAAAAAAGATTTTGCTCAACTATTTTCAAAATTAACTAATAGTCAAAAATGGGGAAACAAACTACATGTCTCTCAAACAAACCAATTTTTACAAAAATTTTGTGGTACTTTTTACACAATGGAATCTACTTGATATTTAAAAAAAAAGGAAACCATGAAATTTTCAGGCAAGGGGGGGTAAAAAATGGAACTAAAGAAATTATCACCCCAAGGGTGAGTTTTTCCCAAAACCCCGAAAGACTCATGGTAAAACTCTTTTGTAAATGGATAAGGGCCAAAAATTGGGATAAACATACTATAATCTCAGACCTAAAGGAGCTAAAAAAAAAGGAGGCCCCTTGGAGGAGGGGAATTTTATTAAAAAGGGAAAAATAGAATCAACACCAGAAGTGACTGGGGGAAAGGAACAGAATGAGGGGCCTAACATACATATCCTCCAAAGACTTGCCCAGCGGGGGTTCGAAGCAGATGCTAAGCCAAACGTTGGGTGAGCAAAAGGGAATCTGGGAAAAAGGGGGGTAGAAAGTATAAAGACCCAGAGCGGGCCAGGAGCTCCATAAGAAGATCCAAGGACAAAAAAATCTGGGCCCAAAAAGGGACTTGAGAGTTTGATGTACCCCCCAAAAGCCCATTCATAAAGAGGACCCAGACCCCCTGCCCCAGATGTAGCGGGATGGTAGCTCAGTCTCCAGGTGGGATCCTAGTAAGGAGAGAAGGTGCATGTTTGGACATGGACTCTGTTGTCTGCTATTTGATCATTTCCCCCTTGGTGTGGGGGCTTTTATCCCAACAGGGGGAAGAGGATGCAGGCAGTCCTAGGGGAAAACCGATATCTGGGTTCAGATGGTAGGAGAGGGGGGCCCCTTTTATCTGAGATATAGGAAATGGGAAAAAGGGGAAAAAAAGAATGGAGGGTGAGACTGGGAAAAAGAAAAGGGGAGAGGATTACAATTGGGATGTTAGATGAAAAAATTTTTTTTAATTTTATTTATTTTTTTAAATTACAATGTTTCCCCTTTGAATCCTTATCATACCCCCTCTCTCATCTCCTCCCAGTCCACCCACCCTCCTTCTTCTGCCCCTATGCCCTTTCTCTATTTCCCCCAATTGAGGGGGAACCTTTCCCTTCTGGCTTAAAAAGGTCTCATCAAGGATAGTTGCATCATCTTCCTCTGTGGCCTTGAAGGCTGCACCACCCGGGGAGGAGGTCATAAAAGGTTTGGAGTTTATGTCAGAGAATAAATAAAAAAAAAATTTTAAAATTTAAAAAATAAATTAAATGTGAATAAAACAAAAAAAATTTTTAAAAAAAAATAAAACAGGAAAGAAAAACCCGTCACACCCTACAATTCAATGATTTGGGAAAGCCAGATAGTGTTAGTGTCATGAATAAAGGGCATCCTCAGAAATTAAATATACCCCCTCCCAAAATTTCAAATGCAAGATGGATGAAGGTCAACACAATAAACTATGCCTCATATAAAAAAACAAAAAAAAATAAATACCAAAAAACTCTATTTTCCCCATGTGGGCAGCCAATGAGGGTTTAATGTTGATGTCAGGCATGTTGGCCTAGATTTAAGCCCAACATTTGACGGGGTTTTAGAGCTGTAAGTTAAAAACCAGCCTGGCCTCAAAAACTTTGGGAAAAATCCAGGAACTCTGGGACATTATGACAACACAAAACATCCTGATAATCAGATTAAAAAAAGAAGGATGAGATCATAGGCCCAGAAGATATTTTCAATAAATCATCAAAAAAATTTCTTAACCTAAAGAAAAAAGATGTCTTGAAAACCCTTTTAAAAAAAAAAAAAAAGAAGCATACAAAACCCCAAAGAGACTGGACCAGAAAAAAAACCTTCATCTTAGCACAGAATAATTAAAAAAAAAACTTTTGCAGACCAAAGAAAGAATATGAAAAGCTGCAACGGGAAAAAAAAAAGAAACAAAACAAAAAAAAAACAAACCAAACTAAAAAAAACCAAAATCAAAAAAAAAAAAAAAGGAATCTTTTGGGAATTAATCCTGTATTCTCAGTAAAATGCTAGAAGTTGAAGGGGCTTAGACAAGTCTTCGGGACTCTAAAAACTACAAAGCCAAGACAAATTACAAACCCAAATGCCCAAAAAATTTTTAATCAGAAATGAAGAAAATAAGATATTTCATGATAAGCTCAAATTTAAACAATTTTATCCATAAATATGGGCGCAACACGGGGGTGCAAAAACCCACCCCCAAAAAATACCAGGATTTACAATCACTTTTTGTTGATATCTTTTAATCCCAAATTTGACCCAAATTCACCAAAAAAAAAGACACAGGCTTACAAAAGGGATGAAAAAAAAAAATCCAC